>KK502507.1:445056-463123 GCA_000688735.1 Glossina austeni
TATACGTTTGTATGTATGTATGTTTACCCCCCGTAAGTACAATGATATTCTATTCAATGATCAAATATATTAAATATATGTTTATATATATGTTTATGTATATGTTTAAATATATGTTTATATATTAAATATATGTTTGTATGTATGTACGTGTGTGTTTTCTTTTTTTTTTTTTGCTCAGCGAGCAGGAGGTAGAAAATCTTCGGAAGATACTGCTGGTTCTCAGTAGCAGTATGCACGATTCGCCCTCCGTGGCGCCTACGTACTAAAAACTACCCCCCACACACTTCTTCTCTCTGTGTGTGTGTGTGTGTGGGGGGCGTGTGTGTGTGTGTGGGGGGCGTGTGTGTGTGTGTGTGTGCGTGAGTGTGTGTAAGTGAATGTAAGAATTTTGATTATTTGAACTATCTGGAATATTACAAACTTGAAGTAAAACATTGTTGATAGAAATTTTTTAACATTTCAAATCTTAAGAAATAATCGGTTATACAAAAAAATTTTTTTGATAATTTCTTTCATAAAATTTTCAAAATTGCTATTATTAGGGGGACCCATAACTAATCAATTATTTTGCATTCATACACAAAATGTTTTTTTGAAATGACATTTTTATTTTTTAATCGTTCATGTAATCACCGTCGTTTGCGATGACTTCTTGCCATCGTTCCTCCAAAAGTTCAACCCCCCTCTTGAAAAAGTGGGGTGGGCGTGACTTAAAGTATAACTCAAGGTGCGTTTGGACATCGGATAAGAAATTAAAATTTTTATTTCCTAACGAATGCTCCAGTGACCTGAACAGATGGTAGTCCGACGGTCCTAGGTCTGGAGAGTATGGACGGTGCGGTAGAAGTTCCTAGCCTAACTGCTTAATTTTCTTTTGAGTAATCTTCGGTGCATGAGGACGGGCATTATCTTGTTGGAGTATCACACCTTTTCTGTTCAGTAAAGCTGGTCTTTTTTCTATGAGTGCGGACTGTAACCGTTGTAATTGTTGACAATACAGGTCAGCAGTAACTGTCTCCCCAGGTTTCAATAATTCGTAATGCACTATACCGGAACAATCCCACCAAATACACAATAACTCCTTGCTCAGGGATAGGGTTGGTTTAGGGGTTGGAAGAGGTCTCCCGTTTGCAGACAACCATTGTTTCGATCGCTTTATGTTATCATAAATGATCCATTTTTCATCTCCAGTTACGATCCTAGACAAAAAGGGATTTCTGTTTAGTCTGGTGAGCATAGAATTACAAATTGTTTGCCAAAGATCTTTATTGGCCTTAGACAACAGGTGTGGAATCCATTTACCTTGTCTATGTACCTTGCCAATTTCTTTTAAATGCCTTTGTACGCTGGACCAGGTAGACCCAAGGCTTCCTGATAGTTCCTGTATAGTTAACCTTGGATCGGGCTCCACTAGAGATTTTAAGGCGTCGTTATCGAATTGACCTAGGCGTCCAGTTCGATGCTTATCTGACAGGTCATAATCACTTGCAGCAAATCTTCTGAACCAACGTTGACACTTGTTGACCTTCAACACATCTCCACATATGTCGCAAATTTTGCTTGTTGTTTCCGTGGCACTTAAACCGGCGTTAAAATGGAAAAGTACACAATTACGAATATGGCTCTCAGAAGGTACAAAGTCCGCCATTTTATTACAGGGCTACAAAAAAAATTTATATTGTTGGGAATAAATTATTAACAAACTGGTTGAAGAATAACACCAAAAAGAAGTATGCTTACACTTGTCTGGTTGCCGCAGCATTAATGAGAAATGGTATCTTGCGAAAATAATTGATTAGTTATGGGTCCCCCTAATATATTTATACATAGTTAAAAAAAAGAATTAATCATTAAACCACAAAAAGTGAATAGCTAACAGATGATTAGCAAGCAAAAACCATTGCATTATTATTTCTATGTATTATTCTATATATTATAATCAATATGCTCGCGATGGAACTGTGATAAATTTTAAGTTAGAAATCAATAAATTTATCATAAACTAAACGAAAAAGAAATGCGTTCGTCTACTGTCTAATACCTAATGACACTCGAAGTGAATTTTATATCATTCATTTCTCAGCAGAGATACATTAACAGAACGAGTCCGCGTGTTCGTGAAGGAGGAGAAAAATGATTAAATATATGCCTAAAGGGCGATAAATAAGCTAATATTTGATAGCATGCACTAGCAGAGTACGGATAGTCATATTATATAGCTTATCTCACTAACTTGTTAACGGAATAAAACTCGAAGATTGTAAAAGTGAAACTAATACGTCATTTACAACTTGTTAAGTAGTTTTCGAAATCCATATTGAACATATATTTCATAAATTCTCTTGACTTATTAATGAACTAAAGTTGTTCAGCAACACTTATTGAGTTATAATGTAAAGGATTATTTAGAGAAATAAATGGCAATCCAAGGAGAAAGCAAGGAGGATATTAAAATGTCGTTTTGATATTCAATACTTGCTTGTCTTATAGCTATCATTAAACGGTAACCAAGCCAAAAAGTGAATGTAATATGTTACGAAGGCGTAAGAAATCCACTGCACAATTGTTAGAAAATATATGGAACCGTTTGCCACGATGTTTGTGGTGTCTTAATGAATTAATTTTTTTCTTTCTCCTATAGCATACATCTTTTAATTTATGAGCTTATGCTAATAAAGGTAATAAAAGCTAGATTGAGGTCGCACCTATTATTCTACATAAAGTTGAGCATAATCGAGTTAAGGAGAAACAAAGGAAATACGTAACCAAACTGTTTCTGCTATTCAAGTGTTCAACATATCTTGGCAAACATATGCAAGATTACTAAGATAATGTCAAAAGACAAACTTACGATAAAAGCAATTGAGTCGACGGACAAAGCTAAAAGACAATTAATTAGTTAATCGATTGAGATATCAAAGCATCTTCTTTTAAAACCAACTGCTGGTATGCCACTCGAAGTGTTGAAATTTGCAATTGTTTTAAATAACGACACTCTAATAATGACTAAATAAAATTTTTGTGGACACAGTTTTATAGCATTTTCATTATTGATATTTCTGTGCTTTCTATATACATTATTTAAGTGAATGCAGTTTATATTCACAGCGTAACGTCGCCTTTAAGCCTTTTGTAAAAAAATTTGTTAAAATTTAATTTTGTTCTTACTATTTATTAATATAAGTAAAGTTCTTGCCTTTTTTATACCCATTACCGAAGGATGAGGTGTGTATCCATTTTCTAAAAACGTTTGCAATGCCCAGAAGGAATGGGGTTTGCAATGCCCACAAAGTATAAATATTCTTGAGCAGCATGAAACTTAAATCATTCTCCTGCCCGAAAAAATCAAGCTACCGACTTCAAATTTGTCAGAAACATCGAAAGATCGCAAGTTGGTTTTGAAAACGAATCAAATCAGGGGAACGGCACGCCTACAGCAACGTGAACTGAGAACAGCTCTATTTTTCAAAGGAAATGAAAAATTTGTTTTTTGCTCATTACTCATAAACTATAGCAAATAAGTGGGCAAAAATTGAAAAAAATGAACGCATATTCTATGTGCGATGCTATAGCATTTTTACATAAAAATGGAATATTGACCACACCTATCCAATATTATAGTACATCAAAATTTAATTATTTTTTCAATACTTGTATAACAAGCAGAAACAAGCTTCAAATATTCCATAAAGTATGCAAATTCTTCGCCAGTTTCAAATTTTGAACGCACCTAAACACGTTCACCTGTTCGTCTGCCCATCTATCTGTTTACGCAGCTTTGTAGCATTTGTGGTAAACATTTTCTCGTTATCGAAATCAATCTTAACTATTCAAAGGACACGCCTACAACGCCCACATGCTTATACGACAAAAGCTTTTATTTTGGAAATAGAAGAAATCAACTGCGCCCACTATATATTATAGAGCGAGAGAATTTTGTTCTTTTACTTTTGTCTCGATCGAATTTAATTTGCATACTTGTTCATTGTTCGTATCATCCATTTCGTAAAGAAATATGTAGGCTAATTCTTCATCAATTTTCTTTAATATGAAATAAGTAGGAAAAAAGTCTACAAGATTTGTTTGGGATCAGCGTGAAATATCGGCTATCAATGTTGGTGTGAAGATTCGATCTCTTTTATGCGTGTTTGTGCTTGAAAGAATTGAGGGGTGAGAATTGGAAACTCGATAATAAGCGAAAGACTAGAACAACTTTGAAAAAAAAGCCTAATCCCTTAAAAGAGTTCATAGAATAATTCACTTATTGCACCAAATTTAAACCCAAGTTTACAGGTTATAGAAAATATTAATTTGAATCTGGTCCTTATAAGTCCATGGACGTTATTTATCCCAACTTGATTCGTATCAGTTCAGACATCATTACAAAGCGAGGAGGTTCATTGTAAGTGAAACATGTGTAATAATCATAATAACTAACATTCATACTTACTATTGAGTTTTTATATGT
Source organism: Glossina austeni (assembly GCA_000688735.1). Taxonomy (NCBI): domain Eukaryota; kingdom Metazoa; phylum Arthropoda; class Insecta; order Diptera; family Glossinidae; genus Glossina; species Glossina austeni. The sequence continues at coordinate 449,528 of KK502507.1, forward strand.
TACGCGTACAGCGTCCACAAAATTTTGATTATATTTTTCAATCAATTTCACAATCATAAAAGTGAAAGAAAATTGAGATAACTGACACAGGTATTGCTAGTCAAAATGAAAGCATTGCAAAATAGAAAATGGAAAATATTCGCTTTAGTGAAATAATAGAAGTGAAATGATTTTGTTATTACAACTTCAATATGCGATTTCATGAACTGTTTGCAATCGCGAATCTAGTGGAAATATCTGCGTTATTTGCCTTCTTCAAATAATGTTTAACATTTCAATATGCAACAAATTTCAATTCAAGGCAGATATCTGCCTGAGCTTCGACTCTTTCTAGAGTTTCCCAAAAGCTCATTAGAGCTTTCCAAAAATCTAGAATACAGTTAACTGTGATTGATGAAAAACTTCTTCTTCGAATTCTTGTATACAACTTAAGTGACCCGTCTTTATCTATTATCCTTCTTGATCAATACTGTGCCTATATGTATAGAGTGCATGCCCTGAGTGATCGCTAATATTATATATATACACATAAATCAATCAATTTAATGACACACCTATAATTAGAATGAAGTCAGGGAGTTACTGTCGAATACTACATCATTATTTTTTTTTTTCAATTCTTCTTTGGTCATAAGCAAAATGGTGCCTTAAACATTCAAAAATTGTTACTCGCACGGCTCTTTGGTGCCTTGTATTCTTTGCAATCCAATGACTCAATATTTCGGCACTTAAAAACTCACCTAGTGTCGTGTTCAGTATCTTAATTTAGACTGCAAGTTCACTAACCAAGGCAGCCGTAAGTTTTTTAATAGGCAGTCTTAACTATAACTTAAATTAGTTACGTTCAATGGCATATAATATGCTTAGATCATTTTGAATGGAACACAACTATTTTGTGTGGTACACCTACAGATTCCCAATCGGGCCATGTAGCGTTGATTATATCTATTACCCGACGGTGAGGAGCATATTCATTTTATCAAAATCTTTGCAGCATCCAAAAGAACGCTTCGCAGATCCCACGAAGTACATATATAATACATCAAATTCTCAATCGATCTAGCCCAGTCCATCTGTCCGTCTGCGCAAATGTATAATATCTGCGGAACGTCTTCTCCCGTTCGCAAAAACGAGCATATCGCCTTTAAATTTGGCAACAATAAACTGCAGTAGACACAAACGATAAAAATTTTTAATTTTGCTTTACAAAAGTAGAAAAAATTTCCGCCCACCCAATGCTATAAAATGTGAGAATACATAAGGTCCGAGCCGAATGTAATTTTCTCGCTTCCCTTTGTAATAAAGACTTTTTCACATAAATAAATTCTCAACATTTTTCTTATTTCAGCTTGCCATCCATATAACTGTCTGTATCAGCTGTTTTGCCAATTAACGGGTAACTGCAAGAAATCTTCATGTTAAGTTTAATTGCAAGTCATGAAATGGATTTTCTTTTAACTGAAACATGCATTTAGGTAACCTCCCCATTAATATTTATGGAAAACAGCCCCTAAACTGCTAGCCTTATTTGAAACTTTCATCAGAGAGTTCAAGATAGCCTCGTATATTGGACATATCCGAATTCTTAATCAAGTTTAGCATTATACTAACCATCTATAGTGAAATACGTATCATTTTTTTGGTGACGTTGGACTTTTCATTTGGTTATTCGGAACTATTTACTGCTTAATTTCATGTAAATGGTCCTCAGAAAGTTCCGTAAGTCCGCATAAAAATTTTTGTATGGAAAACCATAAAAATATTACATGCCATATGTTAAACGCTTATTTAGTCGTTCCCTAAATATAAAATAAGATAAGAGATATTTACCAGTGTGCAGCAACCACAGCTTAATCATAAAAAAAAATATAAGAATAAGATATTAATTGATTTGTAAAATGAAAAATAAAATATTAAAAAAATCCTTTTCGTACAAATAAATAATGAAGAAAATTATAAACGACTCAAAAACCATGAAGAAGGTGTGGCTGATTTTTTACATTTTTGTGCGAGTACTGCACGAGCATCCATAAGATATACGTGCAGAATTTCATAGTTATATCTCTGATGTAGTGTTTACGGTAATGGATAATGAAAAAAAATCAATTCTTCACTTTCGAAAACGAAAATATTTTCAGCTTTTGTTGTACTATACGCATGTCCTATGCCCAATGTGGTTCATTTTCAATACCAACATTCGCGCAAGAATTTCCAAGGTTTTTGCATATTGCAAGACTATATCTTAGCTTTTGTAACCGACAGAATGTGAAACTACAGGCATCCACAAGGGCGGATAGAAGAACAGAACCTAAATTGATTTAGGATCTGATACTAATATTACATATGGGTTCCCTGAAGTTTTCTTGGGGAGATTGCAAGCGTTTTCACAAAATAGATTTACCCCCAACCTCTCGTTGCGGGAAGTAAAATGTACTGCTTTGAAATATACGTGAAATAAACAGAAAAACATTTCTTTGCCTTTTTTGCGACAATACCATCGAATACTGAATTTAAGGGCGAGTCAAACCCATTTCTAAACTGAATTTGTAGTAGTAGACAAATGGCGTATAGACAGATTATTGCGTACGACAGAAAAATGATATCGATCTGTATCTTATAACTTTATCCTCACCAACATATATAAGCTATAAGTCGCAAGCCAGTCAGAATCATTTTTTTTTTCGCTGCTTAACATAGCTGTGATGGGAGGATTTTACAGTGACTACTGTTGTGGAATACCAAGTTTGATCTAAAATCACAAAAACTATAACAGGAAGAGGGATTCTGAATAAATCACGAAATAGGGCCACTGTTTCGCGAGCTGTATCAAATGTGACATCGTCCCGCTTTTGAAAATTAACATCTTGTGATTGCAGAAGTCAACAATGAAGAAATTCAATAGCTGATGAGTTTTCGAAGTCCCAGATGAAACAGTTTTGTTTGTCAACACATACAGCAACAACTTCATCGTTCCGAATAGTTTCGATTAAAAAATCCTGGTTTTATTTCGATACAGTTACAACAAGCACCAATGGATATATCAAAAACACATTCTCTTAGCTTTTATGTCTTTAAATATCATCGGAGTGAGAATTGGTGCGAAATTTAAAATGACATCGCTTGTTAAAAGCAGCTCTGCTCTCCGACCACTATATATACATATAACAAAACATCCCTCTATAGAGGGAATAAGAAGTCGATTTTTTCCTATTCCGTTTAGATAATGTTTATGAAACGTTTGCGCCACATTTGCCCAACATTTGTGCGAACATAGCTTTGTAAAGTTGTTAATCGTAACTTCTTTCTTACGATTAGTTTTATAATGGAAGCTTAAAACTAAACGCAATAAGTACTATAATATTTCCGCAATATCTTGTTGTCTGCCGCATCTGACTTCTGCACATTAAGTAAATGTGTTAAGTTTTTGTTATAGAGAAAAAAAACCTTAACTTTTTTTTTTATTTTGATAGCATTTAAAACTGATTGCTATGAAAAAGTCTTTATTAAGCTTATAAATATATTTTATAACATTACAAATGTATGTAATTGCGAGCAAGAGAAGCTTTTTAAAGTAGTGCAGTAGAGCTGCTAAATGTGTATAAATTTTAACAAATTTATTATGAATGACAAAACTATCTTTTTTGAAACATTATTGGAATATAGTCTGTTAGTAAAAGGGCTTTATAGTTTGGATTAAAGCTAAACGAGAGCAAGACGGGGTTATAAGAGATAAGAACTTAAATTGCGTTAAAATGAATTCATTCGAAGAAATTATTCGAATCTCGAAAAAGCTTATCAATTAACTTTGCAACACTTTCAATTAGAAGCGGTTAAAAATGCCTAATAAAATAAAGCCTAAATTGCTATTAAATTGTTCATAAAAAGTATGAAACTGACGCAATTACCTACAAAAAAAGCAAAAAAAAATCCACGTAACTCCAACGTTATTACAATTCTTTTTTATAGTAGAGTACGCAATTTATACATGCAAACGAACTTGTTTACATAGAATCTATACGAGTGTTCATGAGTAAGGGATGAGGGTGAATCTCGTCAAATGAAAAGTTTTCTTTATGGCAACTCAAAACAGATTTAATTAAAAATTATAACTTTTTAGATTTTTCCCTCTTTTTTCCTTTCCCTTAGCTCGTTTCCTCTTTCAAGAGAAAGCTATGGACCAAAAATTAAACTTTTTCTTACCAAAAATACATCGTAAATTATAAACTTTTTAAATCTTTAAACCGAAAATTCAGATTCATTCAACAATCAACATTTGTTATGAGTCCCTTGAGGAAAAGCCAAAACTGAACAACCAGCAACATAGCAGCATATAAAGCAATAACTTTCTTCAAAATGAACCCGAACAATAGCTGCCTGCAGTATTTTGTTAACTTCAGTGTGTATCCGGTTGAGTTCTTAAAACGTTTACATATTTTATATAAGATAATGTAAACAAAAAAAAAAAAAAAAAAAAAAAAAAATACCCACAAATCAAGTCCGTATGTCAATGATTTTTTTATGCTATCCAAAAATTAAAGAACAAAAAAAACAGCAAGGAAAAAAGGAAAAACTCTCAACCGATTACACCATTCTTTGACAACCTTCTCTGAATAATGCCTACCAAGAGGTGTACTAAATTTATCATTCAATTTGCAGCTGCTAACACACATTCTCACAAATTAAAAATGCCAATCACAGTATCAAAAGTCAAAAATCTCTTCCTCTCACAAAAATATGAATAATAAAAGTCTGCTTATTCTCAAAAGGATGTACGTGCAATTAATGCAAATTTTCGATGATGGCTTGAACCATATGTTATAGATTGCAGATTAGTTTGAAATAAATTGAAAATTTGTGTTGATCTTGGAAAGAACTTCAGATAGTCGCCATCATTAAAAGCACAATATCGAAAAAGCCCTTTTTACGTTGCTCCCATAAATTATAATTCAAGTAAATACTTTTCAAACAAAAGTTTATAAATTATGTTTCAACTTTCAATTTTTGAGACTATGGTTTTTCGAAATTCGACACCCGGCGTGCGGCGATCAGATGGATAGCAATGACTAAGTCGGCGTAAGGTTTCACACACCTGGATAGCCTGCGCGCTTTATAAGGCCTCTGAGCCACATTTCTAGTGAACGGCAATCGGTAAAGTACTTCTCGGTAACTAATCCAACTAACAAATCCAACTAATTTAACCAATTACTCTATTTTAATATTAAAAAGCTATCACGCAAGCGCTTACATTATTTGTATTAAAAAACAACGCTTGGTTTGAGAATGAAAGTTTTCTTATCCATCGCTGGAAAATACAGATTTACCGTTCTTGCTATTGCGTTGCACAAGGAATCCAGCAACGAACCTTAAGTGTATATATTTTTGCTCAACAAGTTGATTTCTTCATCCCTGTGTATTCTTACATTAATCAATTTGGACTCGAAAGCTGGAACTCACAGATCTACGTTTGAATGTCTGGCGTTTATAAGTCGCAAGTATATTAAGGGCAATTTCAAACAGTTATTGTATTATAACCTATCTACGTCAGACACCCCAGTCAATTAGCAGGTGTCGATTTCCTTATTAATGCACATGACACTGGTTCATGTCTGTTGGCAAATATTATCAACGTTTATCGATACCTGTGTAGCCTATTAATAGTCTATTGCATATTTATCGATGGTGACGAAACTCGATACTGATGCGTATCGGCAGATATCAAGTAATTCTTGTTGATAGAAGATGTTAGTGTCAACATGACTAGACAGAAGACAGGGCAGGTGGTATATTTACATCTTATTAACAATCGTTATATATATATATATATATCTATATTTATCGGCATTAATATATATAGTGATATTTTAATTGATATTTGTCACAAATAAAATTATTCGATATCTTGTATGTGTCTTTGCTGTCAATTGTTCATTTTCAATTCTTCATGGCTTATAACTTATCTATATACGTATCTGTACATATACCAGGGATCACTTTTAGATAAGTTATAAGCCATGAAAATTTGAAAATGAATATTTGATAACAAAGATAAATACAAGAAATCGAACTATATCGCTTAGTTTATATAATAAAATTGTTTTGATACTTATTTATACAATGAGATTAGATTATTTTAAGAGCTCAAAAAAATTATCCTAATCGCACAATTGAATCGTTCACAGTCAAAACACGAGGGTTTCAATATGTTTACTTAAGATAGAGGCTCTTTCAAGATTCGTTCAACGAAGAATATATAGCTTTATTATTTGTTTGGATCTCTTGTCTAGCTGCGCTTACAATATGCAAATTGCTGTACCTAAACCTAAATTGTAAGTGATACCATGACGCAATGATAGATCATCAGGTGGCGGATATCATAGGATTGATTCACAATAGTTCGCTTTCATAGGTACGCGAGTAATCAGAAAGCTTTATTTGTATTATTTTATATTTACATTTTAAATCAAATTAACAATCTATCCACCAAATTAGATTTGAAATGGATGCAAGTTTTGTTCTTTCTTTTCATTTTTTCTTTTATTTTGTTTACTAAATGAATTGAAGTTTAATTGATGAGTCTGTCCTTAACTAAGAAAAGTTTCTTTTTCTTTTATTTACATACTTTTTTTGTGTTTTTTTTGTTTGACTTGAAATTTACTTACTTAGATTGTTGATGGAGTTCTTAACTATGATGTTGTAAGGAGCTTCTTGTGCATATTTTTTTCTTTTTTTTACAGTGTACAGATATTTATAGTTTGGTATGCTATGTTATGAATGTATGCGCATCATCAGACTTACTTAGTTTTACATATTTCAATGGTTGAACGGTTTGCTAGATTGATGGCTATGATACAATTATGCCATTATTCATGTTGTTGGTTTCAATTATAGAGAAAAAGAAGAAGAGGAGGAAGCCGCCAGAATGCCGCTTTTGCTTTATGTCTTTCATTTTTTCTTATACTTTTTGTTTAGAAATTACATATACTTTTATTCGTACATTGAAATTGCATATACGTTTACACATATATACATTCATACTATATACAATTGCTTTCGTTTCATTCACAATTCATATGGAGATATAATTTTTTGTTTAGCTAAGTAATTTCATTAATCGTTGCTTGCCTTTGTTAGAGTTTGAGATTAAATAGTTATATGTGTTCGTGTATCTGTCTGTACAATACAGGGAGAGTTCATGACCCCCTTGTTTGTAATATTTGATTGTACTGCTTAACCATCGCCAAAAATGAAGAGTAAAACATTATATTTAACATTTGGCTTACCGATGCTTAGCAGATGTGTATTCGTTCTCCAACAATTTAATGAACATAAGGCATATTATTTGGTTTGAAGAAAAGTTCCGTCGGCTATTTTGCCGTGAACAACTTATCAGTCTATTAATGATAACGATAGAGACATTTATAATGTCTACTAAAACACACCGCAATATTCGTAAGATACATAAAGTTTTAATTGGACGTAAATTGGCCGGATTCGGAAATCCCTTCGTGAAAATATAAGCCCTATTCTTGCATAGGTCAGAATAAGCAGCCGAACTCTATGATACTGCAAAATCTATAAAAAAAGGTCCGTCGTTCAGTTAATTTCGCTTTTAAATCGACTGAACTCACATCGCTACTATATACATTGCAAGGCATTTTTTAAAAGCACATTAAGTTCGCCTAGATGTTATGGCTAAATGGGACCATTTATTTAAACCCCTATTTTAAGAAAACCATTTTTAGATATTTTTTAAAATTTAGCGTGGGCGAAATTTTACCTGTAATTAGCTTAAATTACAAGGCATGTCTTTTGTTTCGGGCATGTCGGCTGAACAATCGAGCCGAGTAGAATATATGCAGTAAGTTTTAGACTAATATTTACTATAGCTTATAGCGCTTAAGTTGTAACGTTACTGACTACACGCGCACGATATCACGTATACTCGGATTCACTTAAATAGAGGCGAAAATGCTTCTAAACTGATTTTAGCAGTGCTACGCGGAGTTTTCTAATCTTACTTAATATCCCACTTAGTTTTGATTTCTAGGCAAATGCCGGGGCGCTACTCGATGATGTAACAAATTTTACTTCACCCAGCCTACATAAGACGATTTTAAATAATATAAATACTTTATTCTAAGAGGGTTTTATGAAAGAGATTAGATTAATAAAAATGAGTTGGAAGAACAGACACAGTGAAATTTAATACGGTAAAATAGATTTACTAATAGCTGATCCTATCAATCAAGATCGATGCTTGCATGTATTTTGATCACTTTTTTCTCTTGAATGAGTATTTATTGATAAAAATTGGTGCAATATATATTGTTACGAAAATCCCAAATTCAGTTAATGCTAGCTAATTGATTTTCGTAAGTAATAAATTCCTTAGTGCATATTCGCGGCGCGTCATACAGCTGCCGCCCGAGGAAAACGATTAGCAGAAAAGCAGGTTAACGGATTACAAATGAAACCATGAAGTTGGGTGACCGTAACATGCTTGTAAAAATGTATATAAGCAGACTATTTGCGGAAGGCAGAGTTAGTCATACGAGATCATCGACCAATTTTCGTACTTCTTCAGCATTTCGAAACCAAGTGGTAATCAGACGAAGATATGTCTGGTGAGTACACCGATTGAGGCAGAACTTACCATTCCAGCTGCACCTGCAGTGTATCCTTAACAACCTGTGCAACATATGGTCGTGCATTGTCATGTACGAGCACGACTTTGCGTCTGTTACCCGCTATTGATGGTTATTTTTGCAACAATACATCGTTCAATTCATTCAACTAACGTTGCTGCATTAACAGTTTCATTCTGTTTTAGCAGCTCGTAATAAATTACACCTTGCCGATCTCGCCATATGTATAGTAATAGATGGCTCTCCTGGACTAACCAATGGCTTTTTGAGATTGGGATTGTCATAGGAGACCTGTTGTTCACCGTCAGTCACAATACGGCAAAGAAAATTTTTTTTTTTTTTTTGCTTGACAAGCAATGAAAACGCGATGTTGACACGGTTCGAACGGCACGAATGGCATCCCCATCCCGTTCCTATGGTAGCCATTTTCCACGCTTTCAGTTAATTCATCAACTGCTTAACTATTCGAAAGTTCTTTGAGAGTTTAGCTTGGGGTTTCGTTCAACAACTCATTGCATTCCAAATTTTCTGCTCCTTCAGGCCGTTCTTTGTCATTAACAACACAATCGCTACTTTCAAACAGTAGAAACCAAGTAAAATTTTCGAAATTAGTTTTGGCACTGGCGTCTTGTCAACGCATCTTCTCAATACCTATCCAATCATTTTTTTTTCCTTAAACCATATTCTCGTCTTTCCGATAGTAAAAAAATAAAATATGCCGAAATCGCTATGGGCGGTTTATGGTTCTTAATATGGAGTACTCGACATCAGTTTTACGATCGAAAAATTTTTTATTCGATAGAGAGTAAAAAGCATACTTCATCAACCGCTATAAATTCTTTACTGGTTACAGTGAGTACATAATCCACAACTATCGAGCACTATCGGGCGCCGCTTGCAACTTTCGATACGTGATAGGTCATCAAATAAAAAAGATTGCGCAAATTGAATCAAACTTTTTCACAAACAAGACTCGCTACATTAGTTGTCAAAATACATAATTACATAAAAAGCACAGTTAAGCGATCTGTTGGAAGAAGAAAGAAAACGAAGAATCTAAGTTGATTTTAAAAAAAATTAGTGGATTGACTTAATCCCTGAAATGAAGTTGCTTTCATATAAATGTTAAGGAATAAATTTATCAGCTAAAGCGTGAAATGGACTACTCATTAAATGATAATCTTAACTTTTTTTGGTCAAAGAAGCGGTAACCGGTTATTAGCAAAGACATTCTGAATAACTTTTTGTTTTTTCATATATTTAAAAGTGAATGATGCTCTTGAAATTATAAAATATTTTTATAATGTGCAATACGTCCGCCGATAAAATTAACAACTTTTTCAATGTTAAATGAAACTCCTAACGTTTCTGAAACATAATACTTTTTTATTTGTCTCTTAAGAAATTTAAGAAAGCGAAATTTTTTGTGGAAAAAAATATTTCCAATTGTAAGCTTTCAATAACGCAAACAACGCACAACAGAAAAAGAAAAAAAAATGTGCCCACATTTAATATTGAAATAAAGGGTGGAACAGTAATCAGTGGGGTGTAAATAATATAGACCTTAAAGCGCGTAAAAACCTTGTATTTTGCCATGAAATCAAAATAAAAAATGAAACAAAAAATTCTATTTAGCTTGGGCCGAATTTTTCGACACCATCCAGCGTTAGTTGAATATTTACATTTTTCAATTGTTTTCTTTTTTTTTTCTAAACTGTTTTAGGTTAATAAACATAAGAAGAATAAACATAGTTGCGTTGGCTCGGAAAATATTCCGAAAAATCACTAAAGAATTTATTTTTAATTTTTAATTTACACTAATCATAAAAGAATCTACGACCTCTCATTATAGCATACATAAGTCTAACTAATATAGTGTAACGAATGAATAACATAACTAATATCACGAAGTGTATGAAATGCGAATAAGAAATGCGATAAACATGCTTTACCAGGATTTATTTAAAACTATCATTTCTAACTTAGCTTTACTGCTGCAAAACATTTGATTTGTTTAGTCTGAAAATAAAAATAAATCGTCTTAATAAAAAAGGAAAAACGAAAAGTGAAATTTACTAAATTATGTGACATTTTTCGTCTTGGAACCATTTACCAATGGTTATGCTGGTTAGAGCTGCAACAGTTTCATAGAGAGCAGAATTTATCCTACAAGTTGTACATAAAAAGCGACAAAAACACGACTTTATTATATACGGGTATATATTATATATTGGAAAGAACATCTAAAGCAAGAATTGTCCAGTCAATTATAAGATGTGGATGACCCCGTTGGTCCGATATTATAATTCATATACGTTATCTAGACTTGTCTGATCCTCCGCACATCTGAAAAGGATGGTGATTGAACAATTATGTTATGAAAAGGTATTTTATGAGAGATTAAATTTTCAGTTTTCACTTCTTTCATAGTTATGGACAATTGGACAATTTTGTATAAATTTTGAACTTTACTCTAGTTAGAGAGAAAATATACAAGACTTTGAATTTGAAATTATGAGATAAATTTTCAGGTCGTATTCGTGATTTTAATTGGACAGTTGGGCGTATGTGTTCATATTTCTCTTATTTTTAAGCGTTAAAGGTGCAAGTAGGCTTGCTGGTGCGTAAAGCACCATTTCAGGCTGAACTCTTACACTGTAGGTAAGGACTGCGGTTTCAATTTCAGTAAGCAAAGTTCATTCAGGAAACGATACTTTAGTTGAAGTATGATGAGTAGGATTTCTTTAATTGAAGTATGGTTTTTTCTCTTTGTGGATTGCGAGAGTATCACGCGCATCTTCATTAGTCTCCGCCGACTAAGCGCACGATCTCAGCTTCTTACCTCAAATATTCTCGCTCCGAGTCAAGAAGACGCACGAAGAGACGGCCGCACTTACGTACATTTACTCAGAATCGTAAGTCGGCAATCTGCGCATTTAAAATAATCTCGCAGAGAGGATGTAATTTGTATCAGATAGTATAGAGAGAGAGCAGTGCCCATCAAAACATTATATTTAGATTATACGCCACAGTACACAAACTCTTACCATAGAGTAATTTGAAATGTATTTTTTCTGTTTTTGAACTTTGGCTAGATAAGAATATGCCGTAAAAGCGATCGTTTCTGGACAGAATTGAAACATAACAAAAAATGTGTTTGACTCTTATAAGACTAAAAAGTTTTTGCGTCAAACTCGTACTGTATAGCCATTAGGATTAAAGTAGTATGCTATGACCTGTCTTAAACTAAATCAATCATCACCAACAATAGCTAATTTAACAAAACTGATAATTATACGTAGAGCATCTGGAACATACGGAAAAGCATGGCGAAGTAGTTCTTCACCATAAAAATACCCGCTTATGTAATGCAGAACCCATCGACAAAAAAGTGATAGCACTGAACTGAGATGTACCGATTATATATGTTATATTCACCCAATATGGTTCGTTCCGATTATCCGCCAGCCACAAATGTTCTGCGCCCTTTCTGAGTAAGTATATATGTTTTGATGACCACACCGAAAAACGAGACTCCCCTTTTGAATAAGCTCTGCTAATATGATGACAATAAATGGTGGTTGGTGACGGACAATATTTTTAAGAATATGTGTATATATATAACAATTTTTTCATAACAATTTTTTCATAATCAATACGTATTTAAAAAAAAATACAAAAGAAATCCATTACAAACGACTTGTATGAATCCTCTGAAGAATATTTCCAAATGGCGTAAACCATAGAACAAACTTAGTAGATTGCCATCATTCAGCAATGGGAATAAAAACAATCACAGAAGCTCACCACCATCAAGAGTCAATCAACCCTTAAGACTCATACATTTAAAAAGAACGATTTCAAATGACGCAAAATGTCGGTTTAAGATATATTACGAACGCCCGTCCATTCTACATAAACAATTTCATAGTACAAACAAGTACTTTAATGGAAAAGACGGATGGTGTGATGAGAGCATATACAATTGTTGTTTATTAATAATAAACACAAAAAAAATGCTTTTTTTGAAGTTCTAAAGTAAAAATACAAATAGCACACATCTATGCATACTTAAGGCAAAAAAGAAAAAAATTGTTGGAATTTTTACGTACTTTTTGGTTTCCCTGAGCAAGGAAAAATAAATTAAGCACCAGCATCATTAGAATAAAACCGTACGCTTAGACATTTTCGTCATTCATTCTAAAAGTGTCTATATTTGGGATATGTTCATATGCTGTGTGTGTTATATTTAATTATGCATAGGGCACATATGGAACGAAGACATGTGGCAATTGAATGCATTGAATGCCACAGACAAATTCTTCTTCTATAAATACTTGCTTAAATTATCAAAAAATTATACATTTTAATATTTGCGTTTGTTACAAAGAGATGTGGAATCAAAATTTTTATGTTCTATTTCTCAAAAGCATAAAACGTTTACAAGCCCGTGCACAAAACAAAAAAAAATAAATTAAACAAGCAAAAAGGAAAAGCGCAAAACAAAACTATCATCGCCACCATCAGCACCGTTATAAGTATCGTTCATTTATATACATATACCTAATAATACATATATGAAAGTATATCTACTTTTCGCTGCATAAACATATTTCCATATCGCTCTGTGTTACAGTTATTTTAACGATTTTCTGTTCTTGATATTTACCGAGGTAAAGGTTCCACACTTCCAAGCACGCGCATGCAAGGTATATGGAATCCTTACTTAAGTACACATAAATATTTGCTTTTATTTAGTATAATAGCATTATATGTACACAAAGATATACGTCCACACCGCATCCATGCATACATACGTTCATACGTACATGCATATGTGATTATTATTAATATATATATCATGTATTGAGAGTATTGATGGCATACCAATTATGGCAATAAAATCAAATTATACACATTATTTAGAATATTATTGCATAATTTTTCTATA
>KK502507.1:463273-475126 GCA_000688735.1 Glossina austeni
AGTATATATATATATACTTTAACGCATGAAGACTAAATGTTGCCATTTATGCACATATGGCTTTTATTCACTATCCTATATATATATAAAACGTATTCGTCACCCTAAAGACCGCTAGTAACATTAAATAATTTTATACGACGCAAGTTTTAGCTGTAAACCTACAAGTTCTAACACAGTGCATTATGCCGCTTTTTTAGGAGATAGTCGAACCTTTAACAACATCATCTTTCGCGCGGGCGAAATCAACAGCTAAATATTTATACTTCAAAATGGGATAGTTTATTTGATAGAATCGACAGGCAAGTTGGATACAGTTAGGCATTTAAGGAACTTATGGAATAGAAGCACAGACAGTGTTTGTTGCAGTCAGACCAGGAGTACAAATTAAGACACTAAAGAAATGTGATAAAACGATTTGCCTGAAAGCTAAGGGCCCTATACCATGCAGGATAAAGTGCTTGCATTTCTTTTTTTTTTAGCTCATGGGACGTCTCCTATACGTGTCAGTAAACCTAAAAATTTGGCGATTGGTTACACACCCACTAGGCTATGGCCACTCCCCGTCTCTTTTCCTCGCCTCACTTTTCTCTGACCATGACCGTGTCAGACGTATAGAGCACATCCCATAAGGGATTGGTCATATAAACAAAAAAACACCAAATAAAAACGGTGATGGTCAGCGGGACAGAAGCGTGAAAAGGGACGATAGGTTTGGACGAACGGCCACTATAGCTGCAGCTGCACATCAATCGCTATCAATATGCTGTATTGCATTGAGAATTGAACGCGTGTATGTCGATTTGATAGTCAAGAGCAAGTTTCAAGGTTTTCTACCTTTATTTGGATCTATCAGAAGACACTAGCTACTTTACAAAAGAACAAAGTTCAAAAATTACGGCAAATTATTACTTTGAATAGCATTTAGTTTTATATGATCATGAATAGTAAATACCCTCTTCAATCAAAAGGCTATCGAAATTAATTTCAACAATTGAAATTCGTCCAGGATTCAATGTAGTATACTCTTGATTCTTTTAGCCACGCCTATGTGTCCATCTGTTTGTTGTTGAATTTTTGAAATTTGTCCCATAGTGGTACTGTTGGCTGGATAAATATGCCCACATTGAACGTAGTATTGTAGTTTCGGTACTCTTCTCTTCAAAAATTTTGAGACAGTTATAATTGATGATTCTGAATCGATTTGCGCAATAATTCTTCTGGGTATTGCAAATAGCCACACAAATGTAATACACTCGTACCTCAACTGATGTACGGTACAAAAGCTATACACATATGTCATAGATATTTCAAAGCTGGGAAATAAATATCAAATTTAGATGTGTTCATAGTTTTCTGTCGTTTACGATATATAACCGTTAAGAACTTCCAAAATACGGTAACGAGTCTCAGTAGTAGCCATTTAACTTTTTAAGACGCACTACAAAACTAATTAAAATGTATTTAAAAGCTTTTAACTCGCAATAATCGAAACAATCATAGCCGTTTGTTAGCACAAACGAAATATTGTACATTTTATAATCTCCTAAATACGCATAAATCAATGAACCGCTCTTCAATTCTATAATAAAATATTTGCTTCGAAAACATGAATTTTTTTAAAATAAATCAATGCAAAACTTTTTTAACAATAATTGTTAATAATAATTGCTATATTTTCAAATCATCAGTAATAGATAACAAGAAATTAATTTTATTATTGTGTTTGAAAAAGCCTAGACAGGGTATCTATGCTTACTATTAGACGTTTTGTGTGCACGATCATGTAAAATGAATATCGTATAGAAAATAAAATTATGTCTATAACCGAAATATGTACGGAGCTGAAAGGTGAATTAACGTGATTTGGTTCTTCACCCTTACTTTTTCAAGTAAAAACATATTCACCTTAACTAATAAAAGCAGAATTCATTTCGATATTGCACGCAAATGCTGTGTGCAGCGAACATGCCGAAATGCTAATCCGATAGTTTTCATGAAATGCGATTTTTGCGTTTCCAATTTTTAAAATACCTTGAGAAAATTATGTATACTAACGTTTATTCGCGCTTTAACGAACCGTATTGAAAATGGCTTGGAAGGGGTCACTTTTACGGCCACTTTATGTGTAAAGCTTTATTTAGGAAATTGAGCCCTATACAACGAAATAGTTAAGAAGCGCGTCTACCAAGTTACATATCCGGGCTAGATTCTTAGTATGGCAGACCATACTTTCATATCTACTGGTGTGTGGTCATAGTTACAGAGAGTGAAGGCGTAGCGCTTACCAATTGGGCACACACCCCTACAGTGTGATCACTCTCTGCATCTCTCTCCTCCCTGTTTCTTTTTGGTCATGACCTATGAAGAGGACAATACTCTGAGTGGGTGGTGGAAAAACAAGCAAATTTCGAAAATATCGTCCATCATATTTAAAAACTTGCAAATCTTAAGTCCACGGAAAATTTGGATTGGGTTCGCATATTTTTTTAAACTCAATCCATGCAATTTTTCACACGAAAACTAAGACTTTATAAAGCAGCGGAAATAGATGACAAATAATACAGTCTTTAAGCAGAAAATTGATTTTGTTAAGTCTGGGCCATTTCAGCTCACATTTTGGATCTCCTACTTTATATGGTGAAACTTGATGAAAACTTGATATTTTTATAAAACCAAAACATAAAGCTTGATATCCTATCACAAAAATAACAAACTGTGGTAATTAAAATTGTCTGTGGTAGTTGATGATCGGCCTTGCCTGACATTTGCAGTTACTTCACTTGAGACACGGAATGTGCAGCGCAACTTCTTTATAGATTGGAAGAACTTAATTTTTTTCATTCATGGAATAAGGGTTCATGTGCCTTTTGTTTTAAGGGTCTGCACTTTTAGTATACTTGCTTTGAGAGTAATGTATAGGCCAGATCAACAAGTGTAACAAATGTATCGTACTCTCAAATTTGAAAAAAATCGATGAAAAGGGATGAAAAAGACAGTATAATTACCTACCATACATACTATATTTATTTATCAATACGGTGTTGGACCACTATTTGCTTGTAGAATAACTACAATTCTTCGTGAAATAGATCCGTTGAGTGTTTGAATAGTTTCTAATGCAATTTTATACCGCCCTTGTACCAAAACGTCCGTCAATTACTGCAATGTTGTTGGATATAGGAATCGGCTCCTCACTCTCTGCTCTAAAACTACCCATGACGAGTCAATTATGTTGAGGTCTGGTCTGGTCTGAGGTATTGGCCAAGAAAAATATTTACTATTATTCTGATGGTCCTTAAACCAAGACCGAACCTTTATGGTTGTTTGTATGGGCGCCTGATCATCTTGGAATGTGGCAATGCTTGGCAGCAATATTGACAATAAGAAATGTGATGTCGAAAGAATCAAAAACTTTTCTCGATAACTGCCAAACAACAAGAGTTAGTAATTTGAATATTCATAAAAATATAAACAACATTCCTAAATGTTATCTCTGGCAATGCTTGACAAAATACAAAATGTTGGCTACCCTAGTATATTATAGAATAAGTATTCGCTGACTCTGACTGTAAAAGTAGTAAATATAACTTAGTCGTAATAAAGGGTTATTTGAAGGTTTAGAGTATCTAGCATAAGTCGCCAAACTGAACATATTCTTTTTAAGATTCGTTCTATGCACTGCGTATCGTGGCAACAGTATAATGTAGTTATAAGAGATGATAAGCGAAGCAAAATGAATGCTGGTATTTAGGATTTATGGAGTCGTTTAATGGAAACGATTAGCAATTCATCAATCGATTTATAAAGACTTTATTTTTAATAAAAAAATTCACAACGTACATATGTTTAAAAACACAATAATAATAATTGTGGCGTCATTTTTTCTTATTTATTTAAATATTTTTATTGTTGATAATTTTTAAATGGAAAGCAACAGGGAAATATCAATTTGTTTTTTTATTGTTACTATACATACATACATACATCCCCACCATACACATATATAACCCACACAACAACATCGTTTTATATTACGACACTCTTGCAGTGGTTCAATATTAATATTTGTTGATGATGCTTCAGTATCTTCTGTGTTCTTCTTCTTTGCTTTTCCCCTTCTTCTCAACCAAAATCTTAATTTACAATTTCTTTAGAAATGTTTTACCTTTATATACGTTAGTATATATTTATGTATTTAAGTACACACATATGTGTACATTATTTACATACATACATGTTATATTTCTTTGTATTCGTAGTTTAAAAATATTACAAAATAAATAGCTATACACACATATTCACAACAATACTTTTTTGTGGTCTGGTATTCCTCTTATTTGCCAAATGACTGAGAAGTAATAGCCTCGGTTGGCATTATATTGTAATATCCGTTTTCTTTTTTTTAGTTTTACGATTTGATCCTTAATATTTGTTCTTTAACGTTCTGTTTAAGTTAGATTTCTTTCCTATATTATTGAGATCGTAGTAGTAAGTACAGTAGCAGTAACAGTAATAATCTTTTACTCCCAGCAATAATAAGGGTTTACAATGAGTGGCTTCCAACAGCTTAAAAGATATGCATATTATTATTTATAAGAAAAAAAGAAAAAAATGGTATTAAAAAGGAAATGACGGATAACCGCGTCAATATGCACAGGATCAAAATGATGCGCCCAAAATATTAATCAATTTAGGGTACAGGAGAATTTAAGCACATCCTATTTCGCCAACTCTCGATGTTCTTGACATGAGAATGAAGAATCACGTTCGTTGGACCATGCGTTGGAACATGACAAAAGGTGAGAGTAAAATATCTACGTACCTGTGGGTGAGATTTTGCAAAACTTGCTTGCAAACCGTCGACCGCGTACAGCGAGGGGCTCAGATATTCGGACGTCTCCAACATTGTTATCTCTCATGATCCCCTCTAGGCAAATATGTTGAGTGTTTTCGATAAATTGGTTTACATATTTCGTGTTAAGACTTTAACTGCTTATGACGATTATATTCGTCATAAAAAATCATAAAAAGATAAAACAATTGCAATTTCGCTAAATACTGATCATTGAACTGTAATAATTTTTCTTGAAAGACCCTTGTAGAACCTTACGTTTCAGGTAAATCGGTAACAAGATCCCCCTGCAGTATAATGCACACTGACAGCAACTGCGTTTACAAAAGCAAAACCAAATAGCCTTTTGGTTCGTTACTTAAAAGCTACAGCAGACACAACTAAATAATAAATGGCATTTATATTTTATAGATCTTTCTATAATACTTATACAAACGTGTGAAAAGTTGGTTAAATACATTTAATATTGCAAAGTATCGAAGCTTCGTTCTTTTGTCAACACATTTGAAGAAGGTTTCAGATGCGTTATATGGTAAAAAGGTAATTTGACAAAAAAATGTAGTGGACTAAATGTAAATCAATGAATGAATGAAAACTGGTCCATGATACCAATTAACCGCAAGAAGTTTGGTTCCCATAGGATTATTATTTAGACTCCATTATATATATATATATGAGTTGTTACATCACAAGGAAGCCCTTAAAGGCCATCAAAGTCTAATTTGTAATTTTTTGTGACGGAAAAAATTAAAAAGTAATAAAATCTTTGACGCATAATTTTTGCTATATTATAAGGAAAATGTGTGAATAACTGTACTAGGCGAAGTGATGTGGGGTTTTTATAACTTGCCCGTCTTTTCCTATTTGTTTTTAGATTTAAGTTTGCATCAAAGAAACTCATCAATTCGGAACCTGCTAAATTAAAGATGTCTAGCAAGAATGACTGGCGTTCCCAATTTTTTGTATTTTTAAAATGTATATAAATTTTTTGTACGTTTAAATTATATGCTTAACAACCTCTTCGAATATTATCAGTGTATTATCTTTCTTCCCGTCGTAAAAACTATAGAACGTTTGGTTTAAGTTGTTAAGGTGACTGACTGTCCCCTTCAAGTTGTATGGTAGATATCTGACCCCATCCATTATTCACCATATTTGAGTTAATTCAGCAGGCTTAATATTCGGATTACATAAGCTCATTGTAATGAATTCCTTATGGAAATCGTTTTAAATGTAGTTACATTTTTATTTAGAGATAAAAAAATTGTTTTCACATTTGAATTATTTAAGTCTTGTGGATAGCTGAATGCATTTCACATAAAATTTTCTCCTTTAAGTAATTCTTCGCACTTGCAACAAGTTCGAAGAACTTTCTTTTAATAATGCGTTGAACTTTCTTATTTACCCAGTATTTGCCTGTATACTGATAAATAGCTTTCATTTAGATTTATTATGGCGCGGGAGTCGAAGGATCATGATTTTTTAATACCTTACTTGAGACCTAGACTGACATAATATTTGGTCTTTCTCACCAAAGACCAGTCTTCTCGACATTAGAAATCTGATCTCTTGAAATCTCCGTCTCTCCAACAATGCTATTCTCTTTAAGCGGATAAACCTTTTTTTTATCGATCGACCCATTTCAGTCTTCCATTTTCAAGTTACAGTTTCTTTATTTTCTTCTAAAGTTATCGTAAATTTTAAAGGGTTTATCTTTAGCAAAATTGATGCTCAGAGAAATTTTTGCCCTTCTATTTGTGCCTGTCTATTTTTGAAAATTAATTGACATATGCAAAAGAAAAGTTGACAAAATTAAAGCCAATAAGTAGTACACGTATCAACTATAGTACTTATATGGGATTGAAGTGGAAAAGAGTTTTTCACTATAAGTTTGCCGTTACTATAGTTAATCGTTCGTTAATGTATAAAGCTATCGCGTTCTAGTTAATATTTTGAAAATCAATTTATTATATCAATGCTTCAAAAGAAGAAGTTTCAACTGTTTCAAGAACTTTTAATCTGCTTATAACAAAGCTAAATTTTAAAAAATATCGTTATTCCGCCAAACCCTCAATTAAACAACAGCCAAAATGATAGGAATCCTTGACAATGGTGTTTGTTTAAGTGCTTTGTTACTGTTCAGTCATTGAATCTTTTGCACATAATTTCTTATAAGAGTGTGACGTGATGCACACACATGTGTATGCTTCTACAAAAGTCTAGACACTACACACCAGACGCATTAAAAGTGGAGCAGTGCATATACTATATACATATATACATATATACATACACACATATAAAGAGGGGAGAGCGCACATGAGAGCCTGAACACTAGCGTACATTTTGATATTCCCCACCAAACCCCATCCAATAAAAGTGAATGAATGCATCTGTATTCAAAATTTGTCATTTATAGAAATTACAAATTTGAAATTCATTTTTTGTCTGGTTGTCTGTTTGGTCGAATGTTTTTACAATGATTTTAAGATCTGTAATTTTCTTCATTTTTTTGTGCAATTCTTCATGATTTTCATTTTATTTCAAAAGAAAATATATTTTTGGAAATAAAAATAACCGCAATAGCGTTCGTCACATATATAACAAGTAGAAAGTAAAATTTATGTGCCTGAAGACGAATCTCTGATAATCATCTCCTTAAATCAATGCCATTGTTAATGTAATATATTTTATTAAATATCGGTCAGTTGATCAATCAAGACTATTTTTACTATGGAGACTGAGCTAGTCAAGCTCATCTTTGACTGACGTTTTGGTGTTCATCTTTAACTTCTTTAAGAACAATTTTTCTTCTACGGATTGTTGAGGAATAATGAAACCTACTTCCCAAATAATCTGCGACCACATCCCAGGACTGCATACAACAATGCCCTGCTTCTTATCGCAACTCTTAAGTCAATTCCTGCGGATTCCTACAACAGACAACCGAAAGTTTGACAGAGAGACCGACAGAAAGAGATATATGGGTAAATATATCGAGCATTATGCGCTCATGAAAAATAAGTACATCTTATGAGTTTTCTAAAGGACAAAAACTGTAATCTAGTATACCCCTATGCTTTTAGGGTGGATATGGGGAAACGACCAACATCCACCGTTTGGTCTTCACATGTATGAGTTATACAATTTGCTCGTATTTCAAATAAAATAAATCAAAGTACTAAATTTTACAAAAGTTTAAATATTTTTTTCTATTAACTCAAAATAACGGTATTATGCACTTCTTCAATATCTCTTTCAATTATCTCATCCTTGGCTTTCACAGTTTAATTGCAGGAGAATTGAGGGAATGGAAACGAATGGATGAATAATTTAAAACAAAAACAAACAATCAAAATGGTTGATTCGAAGACATTTGTGAAAGAATGATGTAACAAAGCGAATATGAACTAAATATTATAGTTAGATGTATCAAAAGTAAACAACGTTTATATGAAATGAGTTCAACCCAGTAGCCTTATGGAACTAAAGGAAATGCCAAAAATATAAAGTAAACATAACTTGAAGCTTTACTAAGTATAGTAGCTGTTGCGGTCACAAAATATTATCTGTCGAAGCCGTATCTGAAGAAATCGGAAAAGTAATCGCTGAAAATATGGTTAAAATTCCTTCAAATAATGCTTTCGATCAAATGGACGTTACAAAAACACACGACGCCGTTGAAGTAACTATTCCCAAATATGGCGCTTGGATCTATGCAAATAATCAGTCCAGAGTAGAGCATCTTACAATGAGCACCTTGCCAGCTCTAGTTCCTCACTTCAAGTACAAGTTGTTATCAATAACCCGAAGCATACTTTAACTGCATGTGATACTGCTTCAATTGGAATTTTAGTCAGTAAACAATGCTCTCTCTGTCCGGTACAACGGCTCTATTATTTAATAAAAGGAGAGAGAAATTAAGGTAAAACCAAATACAGATTCACAATACCTCGCCTGCTGACATCATAAAGTAAAGAAGGCCCGTGCAACCGGTGATTGGCGCACAGATTAACAACTGCTCACGGAAAAATGGATTAACGAGAATATTTCATAATGAAATTAGGTATTGGGAGCTCGCAGAATGTTTGAGGCAGGGAAAATCAGTCAAGAGAGTTAAATATTGATATAAAAATTGTTTTCACATTTGGATTATTTAAGTCTTGTGGATAGCTGAATGCATCAGCCAATATTGGTAAAGTTTTAAAATCTAAAATTTTCTCGTATAAGTAATTCTTCGCATTTGCAACAAGTTCGAAGAACTTTCTTTCAATAATGCGTCGAACTTTGTTATTTATCCAGCAAACTGAGCACTGAAGTTAATTATAAATTTAAGTAAATAATTAATTTGTAAATAAATCTCTTTCCAGTGGTACGAACATATTCTCAAAAAGATTCGAATAAAAAACATCAAACGACAAAAAATGCATTTTACGTAACAATACATTAAAATTCACGACCATTTGTTTGAAATTATTTTAACTATTCAAATTTTTGCACATTGTTATGAAGTTTGCCCGTGAAATTCATTTAGAAATACATGAACCCACTTCCACTTTTCCATCTTTATTCTTTGCAATTTTGAAAACACTAACTAAATGGCTAACTAACTAAATCAAACGCTTTAAGCTCTCGGTCGCATATTTCTGTCGTATAAACGTTATTTGCAATTATTGCGTATTCCATATATTTAAAGTGTTGCACACCAATAATACGCCTATTAAAAGATAAATATAACGGAAAAATACAGATAAATTCCCGGTTGAATTCGATAGTTTAGTTTCTGAATCTGCAGAAATTTGCACAGGTTTATACTGTTACGTAATAATAAGTGCTTGCATGTATTTTGGCTAGGGACATTTCTTTGTAAAAATGACAATGTAGTGCGAAGTATCAATATACGCAACGCTTAAATTCAATGACTTCGAGCTTTCTCTACATAAAATAACAGAGTTTACCATTTAGAATTACTGGGTTATTCAGTGTATGCAAGCACTAATCATGGAATGCTTAGAATTGCATTTCCGGCATTCATTACTTTCATTCGCTTTCGCCACCTTCCAGGCAAAACATTAGCGTTTCCTATGGCGTATTATGACCGGCGATGAAGAGGGCATCTATTACGACAATTCCAAGCTGAAAATGTCATGAGTTAGCCCAGGAGAGCCACCCACATCGATATCGAAGTGGAATATTCATGGCCAAAAAATTTTGCTGTGCATATGATGGGAACGGCAAAGCATAATGTAGCGAGCCGGTAAAACCGAATGAAATTGTTTATGCTGATGTCTATCGACGTCGAACTAATTGAACGATGTATTGTTGCCACCAGCAATAGCGGCTAACAGACGAAAAGTCAAACTCTTGCATTATTACTAGTATTAGTATTAATCCGCTCGGCTACACGTTGCACAAGTTGTTAAGGATACACTGTTGCAGCTCGAATGATAAGTTCTGCCACGATCGGTGTACTCATCGGACATAGCACCTTCAGGTTAACACTAGTTCAAATCGATGCGGCATGGCTTGGCTGGCACACGGCTTCGAAATTCTGAAGAAGTACGAAAAGGGGTCGATGATTGAACCGCTGCCAAATCAATATCGTTCTTTCGGCACGGTAAACGCCATGTTGCCAGAAAGTTTTAGAAAATGATCGAAAATATTTTGGTTAATACATACTGCTACAAGTTTTCTCAATAAATGCCTTTTTCAAGTGAAAACAGGTTCAAGATACATGCAAGCATATAATAAATCAATTAAAATTCTCGAGAGATATAAAATTAGAGATAACGAGGCTACAATCATTCAACTGTCTGGTATATTCAAAGCCTTCTGTGGTGAAGATGGAGGGCAACTTATACGACTTAGTGTCGGCAACGCAGGATGTACTACAAGTATCAAAACTAAATTCGATCGTATTGAATACGCTACAAATCTGCGAATAATTTAATGTGGCAACAACAATAATACACACGTATATAAAGGTATCTATAAAAAGAACGTGGTTACGGTTATACCTTCTGGCCAAAATTCGCTGTGATAATGCGATTATACACAAATATTAACAAATGCTATGCAAATAAGGGCACAGTATAGTTATACTCGCCGGCCTAATACTCAGCCAGCCTGATCATCTGATTGCAAGGAATGTACGGCCATAGATTTCATTAACATTTAGGAATTTACATACTCAATCCAAATCGATCACATAAAGAAGAAATTAGTACTTCTATGCTATAGCGGCGGCACGACATACTCAAGCTCGTACAGCTCTTTTTTGGATAACCGACGTTATCGTTCCAGAAGTATCGGTCTGTGGAATGTTCTATTAAAGGATAATGAAGCTAAAAACTCTTGTACCTAATATCTGCCTATTCATTAGCAAAACTCTCAAGTTGGCACTAACCGTTTACAAACTTGTTAATAATCAATATTATTGCTAATTGCTAGTGTTAGTACCACAATTTTTTTATTTAAAGGAATCTTGTCAATTTGCAACCCAATCCGAAACATTAATTATTTCGATTTGAAAAGTGTGAGCGGATTCCCATCGTTTCATTTCAAAAGTCATCATATAATTGCAAAAAGGCAGGTTTATGGAAAACATAAATATTTGTCCTTTCTTTTGTTCATATTGTAGCTATTATCATTTTTAAACCACACATCATACATTATCGTTAGAAAAATAACCTCTAGGTCTTTGTATAGACAGCGCCATTTATCTTATGCTTATGCAACGAACTAAAGCAAATAATATTGACAGGCATACATACATATGTATGGATGGATGGCAAATAACATTGACAAAATTTTCACCAGACAGAGTATTGCAGTGTACTTTACATTAAGGGTGTGAAGATAAATTCGAATTTAACTAGCAAAGACACCTACCAATATTAAAAAATCCGACTAAAATCCAGTTGGATTTTAAAATTTGTATGGTAACATAAAATGGACATGGCAGAACACCCATATTTGAGGCTCTATTGCGGCCAAAC
>KK502507.1:477076-528293 GCA_000688735.1 Glossina austeni
GTTTGGCCGCAATAGAGCCTCAAATATGGGTGTTCTGCCATGTCCATTTTATGTTACCATACAAATTTTAAAATCCAACTGGATTTTAGTCGGATTTTTTAATATTGGTAGGTGTCTTTGCTAGTTAAATTCGAATTTATCTTCACACCCTTCTTTACATTTACTTCATGGATGTAACTGCATTCAATACAAACCTACGAATTTTATGTAGGAGCTTTATCTACCATATGCTCATGGCAGTTTATATGAAATACGAACAAACATTAGTGAATACTTTACTATACAAGAGACTTTATAGTCTGTATAGAATCATACGTTTGTCCAACCTTTTGGATAACTGCACACGCATATCAGTTCGGTGAGATTGCTGTACGCTTAACAGTTTGTTTGCAATCTTAGGATTACTTCAGAGATTTTTTCGTCCCAATTACTCCTAAGAGAAATTGTTTACAGGGATTCAATACGAGACTTTAAGAAAAATTAGAAACGAAGTTAACCGATCTCCCGCCAAAAACGCCGAACTTCACAGAATGCGATAACAAAAATATTAAATAACACCTTTCGGATTTCTTAACACAATACTTCCAAAACTGGAAGTAAAAGCAATGGTAACAGCAATATCCGGAATAGCGGAATTTAAGCTAGTGCAATAATGAGCGTAGTAGGCATATTAGTAGTGGTAGCACTAAAAGCAACATTAGCAGTAGTCGTAGGAGTGCTAGGAGTTGTAGTAAAATTAATACTACTATAAGGAATAATAATAAAAATTAGTAATTAAACTACCAGAAGTAGTAATTGCTTATAAAATAGTAGTAAAATACGAAGTAGGAACACTGTTTGTCTTTCTGAATACGATTTCTTTTACTTATTTAGCCAATGTATTAAGCAAAATTTTAATGCGTTCAAAGCTATCAGTACAAAATTTTTAATTTCCCCTAATCTAACATTTCCCTGCTTAGTAGCGTTGCACAATATTAGTAGAAATAATACGGGCGGTATAATATATAGTAACATTACTTTTACCAGATATAATAGGGATATTCCTTATTGGACTATTCCTATTAATTTTGCTTGCAATAGTGATATTAATGAAAGGTTCACGGAAGCTACAAAAGTAGCAATAATAGCACAATAAATGACAGCGATAAAAGCAATGTAAGTTCAAAAAAGTGGAAATAATAGTAGCAGAAGAGACCGTAACAGCAACGATAATGGGAAAGTTCGTATAAGAACCACAACAGTAACAGTAATATTTACAGGATAAGTGTTAGTAATAAGAATAGTCTCTCGCAATAGTAGATCGATCTTAACAGCTCCAACAATAGCATTACCAGTGATAGGAGCTGTAGCAAAAGTAGACGCAGGAATAATAAAAATAGCATTAATGATTAGTCCTACTCATAAGAAAGGTAGCAATGATATTGATGCTATATATGAATTATATGAAGTAAGATTAGTATTAGAAGACACGAACAAAAAAGCAATTTGTCAATATTTTACCGCATTTGTGTTTTTTGTGTGAAAAATATCAATTGTGGTATGTAGTTTTATATATAAAGTTGATAAGGCCACTTTTAATTACGAAAAAAATTTGAATTTGTTACGGTATAGTTCAAATTACTAAACCTTTTTAACAAGTGGCTCCTGATTAAGGCGAATTTAATTTTAACTATCTCAAAATGCTACACTCTGTAGAATGTATTCATTTCGAATGCGTTTTAAAATTCCTTTGACCATGTTTACAGATTGACGGACCATTGGTCGGACAAACCTGCCTTTGTAGTTATGTTTGGCGGTTTTCACTTCAATACATTCGCTTATACTAGGGGGCCTTTAATGACGATGACAACAACAATTGTGAATGTCTTTTTTGTTTTTTTGTTTTTTCGTTTTTTGTGTTGATTTGGTTTTTTGCTGCGTACTTGGTTGTTCTTCTGAAAAACAACTGCGTTTTACTGACATACATAACTTCATATGGATGCATCCACAACATTTAGCCTGTCCGCCTGACTGACTGCTTGCCTGTTTGCTTGCTACTTGATGCGTGCTGCTTGCCTACTTCCATGTACTTATCCAATATCAATATTGCAGAAAAAACTTTGCTCAATCGTTCGACAGCGTTATCGAATGCAACTGTTTGTTAGTTTTAATCATAAATTTAATGGCCTGCGCATTGAGAAACGGTAATAATTCATGATTTCTCAACCGCTGTATATAAATTGTATTCATTGGTTGTTTACTTGTGCCAGAATACATACATATAGAAACATATATAAATGAAGAGGCCTATATGCGTACTTATATGTTATAATATATACAGTGAGTCTCATTACTATTGGGTTTTTTCGCTCGACAAAAAGTAAACGCTTGTTAAATCTAGTCCATTTTCCAAACATATAATTTTTATTTATTATTTCGTACTACTAGGAAATAGATATTAAAATCTAGAAAAAAAAACATTATTCAGTAGATAAAAAAATTAAATAACTTCAACAACTTCAAGAACATGAGGTCATTAATATTGGCTTTTTTCATGTAAGGAAGGATGCGAAGATAAAAAATAGCATATTATTAAAAATTAATATTTGACGGTAAATTCTTTTTCCTTAATAATGTCATTTGAACGTTTTGACAAGAACAAAATAGGAAGCTAAGTTCTAAGTTTCTAAGTTCATTTTTCCCGTTATTCCATCACGAAATGGGCGTTTTCCCTGGTCAATTGTAGTTTTAGCTTCCTATTACGTTCTTGTATTAACGTCTTACGACGAGCATATTAATGGTCATATTATAGTTTGGTATGCATTGGGCCAATGGAGTCGGAAAATAGGTGTTTAAAGATGGCATTGTTAACAAGGAGGGTTTTTTAAGGATATGGAAGGAAAATTTGAAAGAAAGGGCGGACGAACAACATTCAAACGATACCAAGATAATGGCCTCAAGCGTAAATCCCGCTTAGTTCAAGAATGGCTCTTATATAACTGCCCCAAAGTGCTTCACCGTCTTCCACAAGTCACCAAGCATGAACCCCATCAAAGCTTGTGGGATGGATTGGGCTGCCGTGTGCGAAAACACCCAATCTCTTCCGTCCAAGTTCTGAAAAATAGACTACAAGAAGATTGTAGTAACATCCCTGTTTCCGACACAAGAAAAATTATACAAAATACATCAAAACGTTTAAATGACGTCATTAAGTATAAAGGATACCCTTCCAAGTATTAATTTGGACAATGCACTAGGTTTAACAAGCGTTTACTTTTTTTCGAGCGAAAAACCCAACATTAATGTGACTCACTGTATGCATGTGGGCATCGAAAAAGCCATCGTTTGACTTAAGGAATCTGTTTAATAAATTACTTGGTTAAGTGCATTTTATATAAACAACCACGATAGTACAGAGTTCTAAAGTTTTTAAAAATTTTTATACATTGATAACATATATGAAAAAGAAACAAATTTTTTTTTTTTGTCCCTTTATTAATCACGGTCGAATTTATTTTTTTGGAAAAGAAATGTTTTTGTTTTTTTCTTGCAAAGAACAATAAAATCACTTAAAAATACCAAATGGCTTATTCATCGGACGTCAATGAATTCTGTTTTGTTTTTTTCACAGTGTATAATAAAAACAATCAAAACTCTTTTCATGTTTTAATTAAATAAACAACAAACTTCTTGCTACTAACTTATCGTCATCGTTCCCATTATTTAAATTTTTCCTTTTTTTCGTTATTTTTTTATTAACTTCACAACCTTTCTTTTGTTTATACTTCTCAGCCGATCAGAATGAGTTCATATGCATGCATGCCTATAAATGTGTATGTATGTATGCATGTATGTAAATATATCTATATATATATATATATATATATATATATATATATGTGTGTGTGTGCATGTATATGGGTTTATGAGCATAAATAAATGCATTTTATTAATGCTACTTTTCTTCCTGCTATTGCGGTATAAAAACAAAAGTTTTTACTTTCAATTGTGTTTACATAAAGTTAAGTGTTAATTATTGAATACCAAAGGAGTGTGGAAGGAAAACAAGAAAATGAACGCGCACATTTACAGATGGGCACTTAATTAGTAGACATTCAAAGAGCCGCATAAAACACAAAATTAACAATTTGCCTTGCAAGTAATCAATTACTTGTAACTGGAAGTGTTTTTTGTTCATTCCATAAAAAAATTAATTTTTTCCGAGCTGCTATCCAGAAAGTATGGACTTACTTACTTACTTATAATCATATTTACTTAACTAATAAATTATTAGTAACGTCTTCACAGAAATTTTAGACATATTCAGTGCCGATATTAAATCGACGGTAAGGTGGCCAGAACACCTGGTCTTACGCATTGCCACTCTCTCACATCTTTTTCAAGCGCTACTACCAGGTAAAGTGAATTTGTTTTTAAACTTTGACGTTTCCGTCACCAACTTTGCACGCATACAAGCTAAACTCTTAGCTAATTTCGATTTCTTAGACTTTGTACCCTCACCACCAAAGAACGGGGATATATTCATTCTGCCGATAGAAATGCAGCACCCAGAAGCAAGCTTTAGAGCGTACGTAAACTGTATAAATTTTTGATCGGCTTTAAATTTCGAATCCATCTGTGCATGTTTGTTGCGTTCGTCTCCCCGTCTTGCTTTTCGTCTGCGTACAATCTGGAAACTGGAGCACGCAGATGGGTGTTGAGAACGAACCAAATCGCTCAAAGAACATACTCACAGCACAAGGAAAAGTCAGACCACCTTTTATAACAACATGTGTTTAATAAAGAGGAAGTGGAGCTACTTGTTAAAATAATCGTTGCATTACAAAATCTTTAAAATTCAATTGAATTTGGTTTTATAACTACTGTCGCAAAATGAGACGATACTCAGTTTGTTATTCTATTTAAAACTATTTAAAAATATTGTTATTCTATTTAGAAGTATTGTTATTCTATTTAAAACTATTGACGGTTTTGCGAGTTCACCTTGGCATTGCAACTATAAAGGTATTTGATAACAGCTTTCTGAAATTGCATAGGATTTAGAGCTATCGCAGTCTAGTATATAAGAAACACCTTCGCCAGCCTTTGCTCAAAAATTGCTTTTAATGAAGCGCGGCTGCATTAGAGAACAAAACAAATCATAGTTCCACATTCCCGGGTCGGGTCATGACTATAGATGCACATTAGAATTTTTTAACCAAGTTTCTTCAATATCTGACGGATCATTAAAGATCTATGTGGTATGACGTCGTTACAATAAGAACCTTTCTGTTCATAAGCTCTAACTGGCTTTCTGGAAATGCTAGGTGCGCTACAATTAATTCGTTCTTTTGTGTGACTGGCTTTTTCGAAAAATTAGTTCCTTTGATTATTGTTTCTAACCTCTTCAGGCCCTTATCCACATATATGTACCTTTAGTTTAAATATGTACATACTATCAATAATAAGAACAACAAATATTTTACAATAACGTATTCACAACAGAATCCTTTAATAAGAGAAATACAAATTTTATGATTTATCTGCATTGATAATATTATTTCGGATATACACTTCGGCAGTCAGTGAGTGTTACTTGACTATTTGAATTCGTTTGAAATTGTTAAAAGCTGATAACTGAAGAAATAATATCAGACTTATTGAATATATTAAGTTCTAACAATTAAAAAAATGGTGACAAAGAAATTTACTGTTACTTTTTTATTTTGAAGGAAATTAAAAAATTTACACACACGCGTTTATTGAAAATTTGAAAATGTAGTCTGATATGGAGATTGAAAGGATTGCAGATAGATAACAGTTTTCAATATCATCGTCCAACGACATTTTTAGACACACATGACAAGAAACTATCCAATGTGCCATTTACGAACGAAGTAGACTTATTTCATGTGCTGCATGCGAACAGCCATCTAAAAAATCCAAAAGTTGGGCTAACGTGAACCTGAAATCAGAGAGGACGGTATAGCCCGTTGTCCTAGAAAAGAGGAACTCCTACAAGATGTTACAACAAAAATTGTATAAGACGAACTAGTTACATTTGCGGGAGAAGTGTAAAGAACCGGTATGCCCGGAATGTATGAAACCATTTCACTCATAAATTACCATTAACGCTCAGCGGTTACAAAAACAGACGTTATTTTCTTTCGTGAATTCTTATTGTTTCCCCAATTTTCTTTTCTTTTTTGCTTTCAAATTCCTATTAATATAAAGTGAATCAATTCTATAAGAAAAAATAATAATAATAATGAAGTCATTTTTTCTCACCATAACAAAAACGTCCCTAGAGAGGTTAACAAGAAGTCTTGTTCGCAAACATTATCAATGTCTTGACGAGTTCGCTTAGCATTCATGATCGTGAAATGTGTTGTGGAATTTCGCAGAGAAATTACTCATCTTTCTAGTGCAATATTTTATTTATGTATACTTAATGTAAATACTCGTAATGGCCTTCTTTTAACCCAGTTATTCATTGGTTTTTATAATGAAAATATTGCAAATATATCAATCAGGGCTTTTTAGAGAACTCTTTATTATTTTGTTGGGTAAGGTTTTCGCCAAATTTAGGTCTATACTTGGCTGCCCATCTGTTTCTGACATTCTCAAAATCCTAGGTAGAAAGCACACATTTAGGACCAGTATAGCAAATTAAGTTTGAATACTCATATAGCATACAAAAAAAAAAAAAAAAACTATGTTACAATTGATATGTTTGTGTAACCCAAGGCACACAAATTGGTTCAGTTTTCTTGCAAAAATGAAAACTTTCCAACTTTTGTGTTAGCCGTACCAAATTTGAACAGATTCTTGTATAAACAGATAAGTGAAAAATTCTTAATGAAAGACACCAAAGTAAGTCTTCATACCAACCTTCTCCCTCGCCATTTTCTTCCTGTATTAGGAATTTGCATTCATAATATATAGAAAGCTGTATCATCATCTAACAGCTTGTGACAAAATGTGGATTTTGAGTAATTTATTTTCAAGTTCATTCCTTACATAATCGTTCAAAATTGAACTCGTGCAAAAGCGAAAACGTTTGAGTATACGATCATCTAAATTTACGAATAAATGTGTACTTGTAAAACTGTCTTTTTAAAATTTCCCTCAAGCAATTTGAAATTCTGCTCTGAAACGATTTTCTTTATAGTAGAGAGAAAACTTGCTTTTTATTTCTAAGACTCTTTAGTAAAAACAATTTCACAACATTTAAAAGAAAACCAAAAATAAAAGAAGGAATTGAGTTTAACAAGCATAGACAGTATATAAACAAACACTCATATAGACTGAATGCACATATTGTAGTTGCGTTAAAACGATAAGAAATCAATAAAAGAACTCTGTGAACTGCTTATGGAAGCAAACTATAAACACTTCTTTAATTTCAAAATTAACTAAAACAACGAATACTATAGCAAATGTAATAGAAGGAAATGGGAAACAAAGATCTAAAAACACACATATTTAGCAAAGTAAGGAAGATTTTTGTGCTCAGTTGCTGTGGCAAACAGCCAAAGAAAATATATCATAAAAATAATAGTACAATAAACAACAACTGTCATCCAGAGTTTAGCTGATAATTGTGTAAATTTTTTGAATAAAGTTGTGCTATAAGGTACAGAAACAACCCTCATAGAACACAGTCGAACGTTATAGCATAATACAACATAAAGCGTGACAGAGAATATTATTATAATGTGTACAGACGAGTAGATTTTTGTGTACGCGAACACAATGCAATAGAGTTCTAGCGTGTCAATGACAATGATTTTCCATTGACAATAGAGAGAAAATTAGAAATAGAATTGAATTTCAAATGTCAAAAGTTTTTAGATAAATTTTTCTGATTTTTTGAAAATCATTTAATCAATATTGAAACAATAAATAAAAATTAAATTATATTCAGCTTACGACGAATATATTACTGGACTTTTTTTCTAAAATTTCTTATAATTCATTTAGAATTTTGTATCTCATACATAATACATGAGGGTGGTTTTTGTGACCATGGACTTTTCACATACCCGTAAACTCACATTTTTGTAATAGCTTTTAATCCCCTTCAAAACATCTCAGAATTTCTTCAATGGAATTTTCTATAATGTATTTTACACTCTTTCGGTCGCTACGTCCGTTCACAGCATGACAATTGCCATCGAGTTAATTAAAATTAATAAAAATAATTTGCTTCCATAAAAATTATAGATCATCCTTATAAACATTTGTCTCGTACAAGGATTTTATTAAATAGAAAGAACACGAAAAGAAAACTTAAACAAAATTGTTATAGACTAACAGCCTATCGCGTTACTCAATAAGTCTACGGTCCGACAAGTACATTGCAACAGTGTTGTTGTTCTGAGAGCGACGAGTGGCTGTATTGTCTTACGTGGTGTGTAGGCAACTTGAGGACGAGCTGATGGAAACACTGAGAAGAAGTTTCGAAAAACATGATTAAGGGGCACATCTCTTTTGCTAGATATACCTATACATAAGCACAAAACAGCCTCTTTTACGTCGATGCTCAAGCGAATGGAGAATTGTGAACAACCTGTATCGCCATTGAAGCTCAAAAGTTTTAGTAAGCGATGACGTAAAATGTACATCATAGTCGATCTTGCTTAATTATAACGTTTTAGCTTCTTTTTTTTCCTGTTTTTGTTTTGGGTTTCGCGCACAGTTAAAGCAAACAAAAACATTTCTTAAGGTAATTCGTTGCATTTAAAGAATCTCTGATGCATATTTTTGTGGAAGTTTCAAAAGGAACAGAAAATTTAATATGCTTTTAACCTTTAATAGTAGGTAGAAAACTACGGTACTTTTTTTAAATGCATCTACTATTCATTCATATTCATATATATTATAGATTTTACGCTTTACTTATTTGTTGGTGTCTTCCTCTCAGAAATAAGAATATCAGAAATCTTTACTGCGTTTCTCTAAAGCCTTTTGTTCGCTAATGAAGTGCAATGTTAGAAATTTTTATATGCTATTCAGCAAATATCAATACTTTACTTACAAAAAATTCTTTCTCTTACAAATACCTGAACTTAACCATAATATATATACATATATATTCTATAGAAATTAATGTCATGGAGCTACATCGATGGTAGCGGTGGTAGAGGTATGTCGTTCTCAATTTTCCATTACATTCGTTCTTCTTATTATTATTTTCCTCTCAGATAAGAAAAATAATAATAATATGAAGCACGACAAGAAAAAAAATCAATACCGAAAAATGTTTGTAACCATCTGCAGTAAATTCAGGCAATTTTCTGCGATAGCAGAGGTGGTGCCCTTCTTTCCATTGGTGCTTTATCGGTGGGGTTGGCGGGGGCGATGGTGTTGACGATGATAGTAGAATTAATAATGGACTACAGTCATTTACTGATATTTTGATTAAGCGGAACAAATGATAGCAAAATTTTCTTTTTGTGTATAAATATCGAGTATAGCGAGTGTTCGACATGTTATCAATTGATATTTGGCTTAAAAAATATTGACTTTAAAATAAAACAAGAAAAAAGCGAAGTATAATAATAATGAAAATATGAAATGCTATGAGTAAGTAAATATTTAATCATTTTGAACAAACAAAATCGAAGCATTTAAACACAAAAATATAGTTAACTATTTACAAAAATAAAAGAACAAAAAAAAAGAAGTAAACAAAGGGAACTAAAATAAACTCATTTATGTAAACTCTGAACGATGTATGATTTAAGGGGGGTGGCTTTGCTTTCCTTATCGATATTGAAAACTGTTAAGAACTCAGGACAACGGCCAGCAATAGTATTCTACAGTACTTCCAACTTAATTGCTCAATTAATCTAAACTTAACATTGACACAAAATCTTTCAATGACCATGAACATAACCACACAATCTTTCCCAATACGGCAACAATGATGGTGCTTCAATTAAAGGCAAAATTGATGGAACTAAAAAATAAGCAACACAACTACTATCAAAGATGCACACTTTCCAAAAAAAATAACTTAATGAAATTAATCTCTTTTAATCTCTCTCTCCCTCTATCTTAATCGAAAACAGCAGAAAATAGAATTAGGAAATAGTTAGATTATCCCAAAAAAGTAAGTAAGCTAATTGTTTTCACTTTACAGTGAATTTTCCATATTCGCCATATCAGTCAAGTATACGCATATAGATATTTATGAGTAAATGAGTTCTATGCCCCTTTCCGCTTCTTGGAGTTCATAGCTTATTATGCGCTCTTGACAATTCTAACAATGTCGGCATTGAACTCTTTCGTGTTGTCCCAGAAACCATACTCAGGGTTGGCCCCTTTTCTGAAAAAGATGCATAATTGAAGAATTTCTTTTTTCTTAACTTTACGGAAGATTCTCTTTTTTTAGGACCAGAACATTATATACCTGAAAGACCGTTTGGAATTGTTATACATAAATTATATATGTGTTGTATGTGTATGTGTTTGTTTATCAATGTCGTCAAAAATAAAAAAAAATAAATAAATAAAACAAAATATAAACAATTTAGTCGGAACTGTTGGATCACCCAGTATATATTACGTACATATTCTTGATTCATTTCAAATGTTGAATCAATTAATATGGCATTGGCATATCTGCTAAGTATTTTCTCAGTAGTAAAAATGAAGATATCGGTAAATTTCTGCGTTGAGATTAGCACACGCCTACTCCTAGACCCTTGGCATTTAAATAAATGAAATTATTTTCTTACTCTCTTGATGTGAGAGACTGTATCACATATATTAAAATCGCATATCGATTAACAAAATCGTTTACCTTAGTAATGACTTCTTGTAAGAAGTCGTTAGTTAAATATTTTGAGGGATGTTATCACTTCGTAGTTTTTTCTTGTTATTTTCTGGTAGTCAGCAAAGAAGAAGATGTAACAATTCCATAGAGACACACACTACAGGGCTCCATTAATTATGGAAATTTCAACGGCCGGAAATTTCAAATTGCTATATGTTATGTTAGTTAAGTAGTATAGAATAAATTTGAAAATGGTTACCAAATATTTTTTTTAACAGATCTAAAATTCATAGTAGAATTCATTGGATTTTAACTTGGCATAAATATTTGTTGGAGTGATGTAAGTCCGTACTATAAAAGTGCAACAACTTACCTTTTTATAAAATGTGCTTACATCAGCAACGATTTTTATAATTTCCGCACCTGCTGGCCATTGGTTACAAAAATATATTGTCTCAATTGATCCCTTAAAAAATTTAAAACTAATGCGATATGAAGTGTAAGCAATATGTGGCATGTATGATTTTCTTATTAATTCTTTCTGAAGTCAAATATTTAATATTTGATTTCATATACTGGGTGTAATATATGCGCATATAAAAATCCTGATAAATGTTTATAAGCAATTTATTTATGTATTGCAAATATTTTTATATCTCACGCAAAAAAATTCTGCATGTAAATTATAAATATATATAAAAAGATCAGCAATAAAGTATTTAGAAGAAAAAATGTGCACTGAACAAAAGAAGAGCATATAAATCGAATATCTAAAGTCGCTATACTTTTATGTAGACAATGTTGCAATCAAATATTACAAGTAATCACAGATTAAAGCAAAGAATTCGTGACGGCATATTTACTTGGTACCACATCCTTATCTGGTTGCCATTAATTTGAATTATCTCTTCGTATCGCATAATGTAACATTAAAAATATTAAAATACTTATACACAAACAAAGAGTAATTATCCTCTATCTTATTAACAAGCATCTTTTTGATGGATGCACGTGGATCAGGATGATTGCAAGAATCAAACATATGATTGTAATAATTATAAGTTTAAAATTGAAAATTTTTCCAGATTGCGTTCTACTATTTATGGAGTGTGAAGGATTGCCTATCGACCAAGGTTTTCCCTTATTCCCAATTAAAGGACAAGACGTGTAGCTTCAGCAGCGTAATGTTATACAGCGATCCATACTTATCAACCTTATCTTCCTATCAGGTATTCAAAGTTTAAGAATCATGCTCACTGAGTTGGCAACCTGTCTCTAGTTTTTCTATCGGGGATATTTTTCCCGAATGAAAAGTCATTAAGGATTTTGATTTTTTGTATCCGAGTTTGTGGCAATGCTGTTGAAGCCATTGCAACAAAAATGCTTTCATTTTTAACGACATTTTTTTATGTCTTTTTTTCTTTTTTTTTGATATGGAGCAATTACTCGGGAGATGACGCCTAACCGTTTAGCACGGTGACTGTCGTAAAGAAGTGACGAAAGAGAATGGGTGTGCTGAGCACTCACTATAGCTATGACCAAACTAAAATTTTATCGCATTGAAATTTAAATCCGCGAATACAGACATAGTGAAGGTGTGAAGTTATATTTAAATATCACTAGCAAAGACACAAACCAATTTGTTTTTACAGAGCTCTGTTAAGTCCTTAAGAGAATTTTATGAAACGAAGGAGGGATTTAAGTCAAAATACAGTTAAAATAAAACTTTTCAAGATTTTTTTTACAATAGGTACTATTTAGCTTGTCAAGCAATGGCTCCATTGGTTTAGTACTCTAAAAAGACGCCTGTGATGTTTCAAGACCCTATATAGACATATACATACATACATATATATACATATATAACACATTATTCAATTAGTTCGCAGGATGAAAAGTAGATGCAACTAATAGTGGAAATGCCAGGAAATTGTAACACATTTCGTTTGAAGATTGGTGGTATCTAAAAATCATATTGATTCCTACATTTGTTTATCATCCTACGAACTTATTAAGTAATGCGCTATGCATATAAGAATAATCCAATTATATTTCGGTACTTCAAGTTCTGAAAAGCACTATATATACTATATGCACTGAATATTTCAAACAAGTCAAACAAAAATTCAATTCTTGAAAGAATTATTAATAGGTGCGATAAGTTCACAAATGAAAATCTTATATTTTTATGGACTGGAAAATGTCGGTGCGATTAAATCGCATTAAAATTTCATAATCTTGCGCTGTTTGAAGTGCAATGGATAATATCAGTAAAGCCATCGGCTCCACTAGTCAATAATTGAAAAGACTTTCAATTTGAAACTAATCTACTAAAAAAAGAGAAGAAGAGAATTGAAGTAAAGTAGAAAACGACGAGAAACCTTTTGGAGATTAAGTTGACAGCGGCCATAAAAGGAACATGGTGCAGTACTGATATTTACACATTATCCCTCTTTCCTTCCCTTTGCCTTTACCGTAATATAATTGTTTTCTATTTTAATTATTAAGAAGAGTTAAAAGTGCAAAAAGTTTTAAAGATACGTTTTAATGTAAAATAATGGCTAACTCACATTATTTAACTATTTAGAGGGGAATTTTCAGTTTAAAATGATAATAATACGAAAGGGACAATGCATTTTTATCAAAAAAAAATATAACAAATTCAAATATTTTTTAAAAAAACAAACTAAAATCGATTCAATAAATTTTAAATGATAATTAGTTTGCGTGCTCTTCAAGTTATTTTACGCAAACTTACTCTACTCATACCATCCAATGTAATACATAAAGCAAATAACAAAAATGTTAGATGTTCTTTACTAAAGTTAAGCTTGCAGTTATAGTATTAGCTTTTACACCCATCACTGATGATGTACTAATTTTGCCAATTCTTCTTCTGAAAAACATTTATAGACAAGCGTGAAGCTCTTATTTGTTTTAGCTGTTCCGGTTGTTCTTCTCTTGCCCAAATTCTCAAAAACATATAGCTAATGCGTTGCTCATGCCCGAATAACGACAGCACACTTTTCAATTAACAATTAAGCTTTTCTGCATGAGAATAAAAAACGCTACTTATTTAAAATTTTACTGCATTTCGTAACGTAATGTCGTAACCTTCCTACGTATGTGGCTGCTTCCGTGTTTCGCTTGACATGCAATGTTGGTTTTTTACACCACTTTCCTAAAATTTATTATCACCCTAGGCGCCGTCAGACAAAGCAAAGATTTATTAAATTGGTATGCTGTAAAAAAAGTACACATTTTATTTTACCAACATTGATCTATCGTTCAACTCTTTAAACATTTGCTACCTTACGTTTATGTCAATTTGGTATAACCAACCTATTCGTGAACAGCATTCCAAAGATGCATCATTCTAGACGTGTACGCCATTTCTGTCCAATATACCTACAACAATTTATCGGTGCGTGTATCTACCTATCTATCTTCTTTCTTTCTTTCTCTCTCTCTCGCCCTCTCGCTGTTTATCGATCTCTATGTCTATCTTTCTCTATATATCTATTTGTATCTCTCTCTTTCTCTCCTCTCTTCTCTCTTTATCCCCCCCCCCCCCCCTTACTCATATTGTCGCCCTTTCTCCGTCCTTCTCGTTCTCTCTCTCTCTCTTTTCACTATATGAATCTGTATAGCCTCTAAAATTCTAATAACAGCTTAAAACTTAGCTTAAAAAAAATTGCAAATTAATAAATACTCAGAACTTTGGGAAACGACTCACTATATCCTAAACATCTGAACAACATTTAATTACAAATACACACTTCTTAAAATGCTAGAGAGAAAGCATGAGCTATTGTTTTCGATTTTTTTCAGTTTATATCGATTTTTAAAAAAATCTAATTAATTAAATTTTTCAAGTACCGTGCAAAAGAAATAGAAGTTAGGCCGCCTGGGCTAGACGTAATAGACAAAATCTGCAAAAAAAGTAGTTTAAAAACGCAATATATATGTCAAAACGGGTTTGAGTAAAGTTTCTTTAAAATAAAATTTAATTTTCTTTAACGATCTTCAATTTTAATGTTCGTGTCAAGTTAATTGATTTCAGATAAAATAGGTACACATGAATCCAACACCCGGCAATCTAGTATTAAT
This sequence comes from Glossina austeni, assembly GCA_000688735.1. Classification (NCBI taxonomy): domain Eukaryota; kingdom Metazoa; phylum Arthropoda; class Insecta; order Diptera; family Glossinidae; genus Glossina; species Glossina austeni. The sequence continues at coordinate 491,949 of KK502507.1, forward strand.
AAAGTAATGTCGAAATAATAAATGAAATAAATTCATTATACGAGATGTGTTCAAAAGCAAAAGGTGACTCTTCAAATTTCGTGGAGTACGAACTACGTTAATTCGATTTTCGAATTTTTATTTTTTTTTTGTTATTTTAGTCAACATGTCCCGAACGTATCCTAACATTATCAGCCATTTTGCATTCTGAGTTTGTTTTTGGCAAATATAAAGTTTAGACGTGTTTTGTTGTGCTTAGCGCTTTTTTACTATCGAGAAAATGGATCAAAAAGTCTGTATTAAATTTTGTGCAAAAAATAAAATTAAATGCTCCAATTCACTTAAAACGTTGACTATGACATCTGGCGAGTCTACTTTGAACAAAAGAAATGTTTATAAGTGGTACAAGCTTTTCGCACGAGGCCGAAAGGATGTTAATGCGATGAGCACGTTGAAACATTAAAGAAAATCGCTGTGAAGGAATGTTGTGGGCATGGAACCTATGGCAGCAAAATTTGTTCCGAAATTGCCGCATTTTAACGAAAAGAACCGTCACATAAGCATTCGCTTAAGAGGTGTTAAATGACATCAACAAAATTTCAGATTGTCTCGAAGAGATCATAACTGCACGATCGAAACACGAGTGTACAGTCACGACGATGAAACCAAAGCTCAATCATCGCAATGGAAACGACCAGAAGAGCCAAGACCAAAAAAGCACGGTAAGTTTGGTCAACTGTAGAGGTTGTGCTTAATGTTTTCTTCGATTACAGTGACGTGGTGCGTCATGAGGTCTTTCCAGGTGATCGTATAGTCAATAAGGAATATTACCTTCAAGTTATGCGTCGCCTGCATGACGCAATACGAAAAAAAAAACGGCTGGAATAATGCACCATGTCGCACGTCATTGCTTGCTCATAGTTTTTTGGCTAAAAACGACACCGTAATTACGCTTCAGTCATTCACCGGACTTGGCTCCCTGAGACTTTTTTTTGTTTCAAAAACTAAAACGACCCATGAACAGAGGGTGTGTTGCCACTGTTAAGAAGACAAAGACCGCATCGTTGGAAGATCACAAAACCATACCAAAATGCGCATATCAAAAGCTCTTTGAGGACTGGACAAAGCGCTGGCATAAATGTATTATATCTAAGCCAGACTTCTTCGAAGGACACAATATAGATATTGATAATTGAATGAATATTTTTCGAGAAAAATAAAATGTCACCGTTACTTTTTTGAACACACCTCGTATGTGATACGATGTAGGTTTTTTAATTATTAAAAAATGCTACCAAAAAGACCAAAAAATAGGTTATATATAATATTATATAATGTATCTTCGATGCGGATTGCGAGAATTGAACCTTATGGTATAGTTTAGAGGAGATAGCAATAAATCCAAGACCAAGAAACTTAGACAATATAATGTTGACATGAATATACTAAAAGAACGAGGCCAATTGAAATGTATGAGAATTATTGTAGCATATAATATGTGCGAACCATATAATTACTTAAAATTCTTCTCATATGGGATGATATTGAATTAGAATACGACAAATTAATTGCAAAATATTAATGATTTTAACTCCTCTGATAAAGTAAATAAAATTTGAATATTTTGTACATTTTTTAACATTAAATCATATATTTATGATTTTTTAGTTCAAGCGAAATTAATTTTTTGATGACATACATAGCAACTTTCCAATTTATTTATTCTTTAATCTTAAAAGGGGGTTAAGTCTGTTTGTAGCCCTTAAAAATGTACTCTTTTGTATAATAAAATTATTATTATTATATATACATTATATATATATATATGAAATACTTTAATGAATACATTTAAAATGCTTCGATCAGCGCACAGACTCTGAACACAGCGAGTTTTATCGGCCGCAAGAAAGAAGTCGTTATATGAAAAATATTTACAATTTTTAATATGCAATTTAGCAAAAATCCATGAAAAGGAATATAAAAGAATGTAAAAAATATGAAAGCAAAAGCGGGACCATATTTTGGGACCTCCACCAAAATAGATAAGCCTTTATATGACAACAAAGCACAATTGTTCGTATTTTGTAATAGTGATAATAGTGGTCTTAATTAATTTACTACACTCAGTTGAGATCACATAATCCCATTTCCGTACCCCATTGCTTCCGGTGTGAAAAATAGGCATGGCAACAGCGTATTATTGGAGTTTTACGAAGGATATAATGTCGAACATTGAATTAAATAAAAATGTGTCGGGATTTAACATTTGAAATTGGTCAAATTTATATTAGGAGAAAAGTCATAAAATTTGTTAATATTCAGATTGCTGCAAATGAAAGCGTAAAGAATGAACGTGTTAAAAAAAATTGTATTGAGATTTTTTGCAAGTAAAAAAGGGAGGCGGGGCAGCTCTTGTGGAACAATGCTTTCTTTTACTTGGCTCTTGCTTACCGCACCACTAGCTCAAAGACGTTTTGAACTTGACTTAAAATCTTATGAGCATCACATGGTTTTTCAAAAAATATTGATTTAATATTTTTTTTTTTTTGTTTATCTATATATACATATGTTTTTTTTAAATTTATTTTAAAGCAGTTAAAATATCAAGGGAATTAAAAGAGCCAGGGTTACGTTAACTGCAAAAAAAAGGACTTGAGAAAACCGCGTTCTATATTTATGTTCTATAAACATTTTTGTTGTATCTCCAATCTGCGATGTCTGAATCATGCAATCAGTTTGCTAGCTATGGGTGTGACTGAAACTTACGTAAAACTGATTTCATTTCCAATCGCTGTTTATGCTTGCCGAAAAATTCAGTGTACTCAAAGTACCAGTAATAGGAAATACTCCACTCAGCCTGAATTATGCTCAAAAAACCAACTTCTTGCACCATTTAAAATTTTGTCTTAGTTATATTTTTATAAAATTTTTTCCGTCTGAGTGGCCAAGTAGGCAAAGGAACTCGACTAACAACTCACTGGTCGTAGGTTAAAATCTCAAGTGCGGTAGAGTTCTCAATAAAAGCAATAGCATTTGGATGTTGTGCTTTTAGACTTTTGTCTTAGAGTTTATTTTTCTGATTAAATTAATTATAAAGATAAAAATTATATAATTTTTGTATGTGATATTGCTCTTCTCTTCAAATTGTAGACATTTACACGTAAATTAACTTTAATTATAAGACGTAAGAAAATTATATTCGGTTGTGATCGAATTTTTTCTACCCATCAGCGTGATTCTATAAGACGAAAGCAAAAGAACCAAATTTTCATAACCCATTGAATGGGCGCGGCTGATTTTTTCTATTTTCAAAATTCAAATTCTTACGGTGTACGTGTTATACTTTATGAGTAACAACCAAGGAACACGGAAAGCAAAAGTGTTCACAGCTTTTATATATATATATATATATATAGGCGAAAATATAAGATGAAATGTGATATTTTAAAGAAGAATATTTTTCTTTTTATACCCCTGATCCTTCGATGATGGGTATATTCATTTTGTCAAAACGTTTGCAACGCTCAGAAGGAAGCATTAGAGACCCTACAAAGTGTGTATATTCATGGTCAGCATTAAATTCTAAATCGATTGAATTATGTCCGTCTGTGTAACGTCTGTTCTTGTGGCCGCAAAAATTAAGCTATCAATTTCAAATTTGACAGAAACACTGACACGCCTACATTACCACGTAATCGAAAAAGACCTCTATTTTTCACAAGAAATTAAAAATTGACGTTTGCTCATTACTCATAACCTACAACGTATAAACCCATAAAAATTTGAATGCGTATTCTACGTTCGATGCTGTAGTGCCTGTATGAAAATGGATAATTTTACTGCGCCTGTCCAATGCGCTTAAGCACGTCTGTCTGTTCGTCTATCCATCTGCCCGTCCGCCCAACTGTGTAGTATCTGTGGCAAACATTCTGCCGTTAGCAAAAACGAACGTATCGCCTACAAATTTGCACGAGAATTTGGAAGTAACCTAAACTTTTCCAAGCGCACACCTGCAACTCTGACACGTCTATGCGACAATTCTTTTTTCGATAATAGAAAAAATCAGCCACTGCCTATTATAGAGCATGAAAATTTAGTTCTTTTGCCTTTTTTATCTTTTTTAAGATAACGGTGTTGGGTATAAAAGATTCGGTCACGACCGAATATAGTTTTCTTACTTGTTTACTAATTAGCTGGTAATCAATAAAGTTACATAGTACAGAAATATTCTTTATTCATTTATTTTAAGGAAATCAAGAGATCTTTTTGCATATTTTTGCATCAATTTAATTTTAATTTCAATGTATTTTCATAAGATGAGAGGAAAAAGTGAAGGCAATGAAACTGTTATCTTTCTACTTCGATGTGATAACAATGAATCAGTCAAAGAGTATAAAAATAATAATAATTTTCGTTTAGAAATTAACAAAAATTAAAAAAATGTATGTATATATATGTTTGTATGTATATAAGAACATAGCTTTGATTATAGTTTCTTTTATAAGAAAATGTTCTACATCTTCCCTATAAAAGGCAATTTATAGCTACGCCACCCGTCATATTAAAAGATTTTTCGGCAATTTTAGTTTACTTCGACCTCAATAAAATCTAGTTCTGTAAGTGTTATGCAGAAAATGTACACAACTATCTTCTAGAAACTGTTTTCGTGATTTTTAACTGTGCACAACACGCCGTGAATGACTGTTTGTGAATATCATTTTCAACAGAAAAATTTTAATGAAGAACTTCTTGATAAAACGTTCATAAATAACATCATTTTGCCTTTCCTTCTATAAAACATCCTGTAGGTAGATGATTTGTCTTCCTATACGGGAGAATGGGTTAGTTCATCCCCTTTTCAATGCAAACTCCTTCTATAAGCGTATTTAAAATTTACCATCCGGAAGATTTTTCCAAGTTCACATAAGATATCGATTGGTATATCGCCAAACTTGACAAGATTATCTCTTCTATTTTCTTTTCTATAAAAAGATGAGTAGACTAATATGTTTTCATTCAGATAAATTACCTATATATCAGAAGTTAATCTTCTCAGATTTTTTATATCGTTTTATAAGATATTCTGTTATAGCTTTTTCTATAAACTGTACTGTGTTTACATCGTTTCCTTACAGTAGATCTGTATGCTCTTATATAAGAAAAATACTTGCGACACTTCTCACACAATTTTAAAAACGGTCTTTTCCAGTCAGATAGAAATTGTTATTGGTTTTTTTTTTTTAATTTTTTTTTACAAGAAAATGAAGTGAACCTATCTTTTTGTAGACGCTCTACTCGTTAAGTATTAAACGAAGCCATCTTAAGTTATCTACGTGCTGTCTAAGAATCTTACAAAGCTTTATTAAAATTCTCGTTTAAGTAAGTAAGCCCTTAACTTGGTTTTATAATAAATTGAATTAATTTTCTTAATTTATAAGAGAAACAAAAGTAATCCTTTTTCTTTGTTTCGTATTCTATTTAACAAACAAATTATATCGTTTATTCTGCGCTGTATAGCTTTATCGTCCATTTATCCGTAATAATGCTTAACAATTATTGAGTTATTTTAATAACAGCAACGACAGATTGTGGTGAGAAAGACTTACCGTTTCCACGCAGCATGAATGTTCATAAAATCGAAGTAAAACCAGATTCAACAACACGAAGATATCGACATTGCGATATTTAACAACGGACTAAGGATCGTTGTTGCAGGCATTCAAGCAGCATTCGCTCAAAGAGTTTACTTAACTCTTGCCCTTTAAATGCTTTTGATTAATGTTTAATTTGCGAATCGGTTTCCGGTGAAAATATGTTTAAATGAAATTATGTGTTAATGTCAGGCGCATAAGTACACGAGTATACAAATGCACAGATATTCATACACAAACGCGAGAACGTAAACTTTTGCTTTTTTCCGTTTTTTTATTAAGCACATTTGATGTCTTCTCTCTTGTTTGTTATTTTTTGTCTCTTCACTTTAATTCAGTTTCTTACACTTGATTTCACAGCTGAATATACGTTATTTTTCATTTATTCATTTGTTTTTATTATATTGTATGGATTTTCATATTATGGCATTTATGGCATCCAGAACATCAGTGACGACATCGTCAGCGGTAATAATGGAGCTCGATACACAATGAATCACTGTCTGTAAACAGATAAAACGAAAAACAGTGCAATAAGAATATAATAAAGGTAACGTACATATATATATGCACATAATTACATAGTGTTTACTGAATTTTATATGGATGAGAAACTGCAGAAAGAGTGAGAAAGCGAAGCAAATGAAAAACAAATAAAAAATAAAACGAAAGAAGTAAAAGGTTTTTAATTAAAATAAACAAATTCAGTGGGAATTATTTTTTGAATATAAAAGATAATTCACTTTCGTTGTCGTCGTAGGTATTATTATTGTGTGATATGAAAACTTTTCTTTATTTATTTAGTTTTTTTTTTTTTTTCTTTTCAACTAAAACACTTTATTCGTCAAAATTGCAGAACTGTTTAATAACAATCGTTTGAATGTGTCGAAACGTTATTATGGAAGACCAGGTGACGACACTTTTCCACTTAACACTATGTAAATCTTTATCCTTTCTTTACGCACTGGAAATCGTCGATATTGCTGTAAGCCACATTTAAATCACAATGAGTTACTGGTTAAAGATATCACATTCGCTTTAAGCTGAATTTTCGATGTAAACCGCATTTAAAGATAATATTAACTAAAAAAATTGAACCTTGGAAAATTTTAAATCTTCAAATTTTCTTTATGCATTTACTTTATTGTTATATTCACCGACTTTTGAAGTCAACTAAAGCTTTCAGTTTCACTAAACTTAACACTCGATCTGTGCTTTATTAAATACGTAAAGATTTTTAATAGTTTTGGCAGGGTTGAAAATATTTTTAAACCGAGTTATGAAAAATATATTACGCTTTACACACACACACACATTTATTTTCTAATATGGATACAATTCAAGTAGCTCTCAAGATTTATTAAGTTGAAGGCTTAAACAAAAAAAGGCGAACGGACGGACATACGGACGGTGAGTCAACATTTTGTTTTGATAAGGAACAGTTTATAAGATATGAATTATACATATGTTAATCTTAGCTAGCATTGATAACGGCATATCACAGATAGTTTGATCATATCCATCAGAGATGAGTATAGACGCGCTGACACTCGGATAATGTGCACTCCCTGGAGTGTATATTTTTATACCCTTCACCCTTATACCCTTCAATATGGCTATGTTGCCATTTTTGTTAAAACTTTTGCAACACGCAGAAGTAAACTTCAGCAAGTTAAAGACTCTTCTAAAAATGCCCACTTCAAATTTAGAAGAAAACTTGAAAATTCTTGCGCACAAGTTAGTACTGTAAATCGGCGAGACCAAATCATACGACTAATCAAAGGATACGCCCACAATACATCTCTGTTTTCAAGAGAAAAAAAATTGGATTTTTCGCTCGTTACTCATATGCTAAAATAGATGCAACGACAAAAATTTTCGTTAACATAAACGGAAAAAATCGGCCACACTCACTCATATCAAAATCTCATTTTTTTGTTTTTTGACGTTCGAACAAAAACGTAATGGGCTCAGGCGAACATGATTCCCTTACTTGTTAAATTTTCACACAAACTTGCGATTTAATTATTCTAAATTTTACGAGGCTGCTTAGTCAGCGAAGACTTTCCAATTAGCAGCAGGTGGCTTTCCCTTCGTGCAATGGAGCTACTGTTTCATGAACTGTGTGACAAATGGCGCCGTCCAGCTAAGAATAAACGCCGTCTACATTTAAAGCTTCAATTTTAGGCTAAAAAAGAAATTAGTCAACATCGTTTGACAACGTAATCTATGCGCTGTAACGGTCGAACCTTTGACTTTTAAGAAGCTTTCGGAAATTATTATCGTCCAATAACACCCCCTACCCAAACATCGCAACATACTGCTACTTGTTGTAATTGGAGAATTTGTTTGACTACTCTTCTTAGGTTTTGAGAGCCACAGGTGCAACAATGTCGTTCATTTTCGCGCCCAAGCAATCGAGAAAGCCTTTAATAGCTCGGAATCGTAATGTGGTTCAATCATTTCCAATACCGTTTTAGCAAGTGTTTCTACAAGTTTTTGTTTGTTGTATGTTGAAAGTTTAGGACGTGGAAATTATACATTCATCGACCAATAAATATTGGTAGTGAACCTAAAACGGACGAAAGCAGTTAAAAGTTGTGAAGTAACACAGTGCCTGCTTTAAAGATCTGAAGTTAAGACAGACACACGTATTTTAACAATGTCACTTTCCTTTCCGAAATTATTCGTGATCTGCTGAACAGAGTGTCATAATTTACGATTTTTTTTAAGTCTCAAAATTTTTGATCAGACGTTAGAATACCAATAAGCCACAAAATTAATTTGAAATTTGTGACTGACATGTTATCAGTGACCTCTTAGCAATGTTACTCACAATACGTCCTCAAGAGTTTGAATGTACCACATTGTCCGCAAGAGTAGCCGGCTAGTTAAGAATCGCGACTAACGGGGTTTGCGGATTCAAATCTCAGTGCAGTAGAGTTTACTGTGATCGTAGCTATAGTGAGTGTTCAGTCGGTAAAGACATAACACTTACCGATTGAATACTCTAAGGCCATCTCCCTGTATAACTCACTTCTTCTTTTTAGACGTGACAGTGTTACACGAATAGGGGATATCCCTGAGTGATTGATCGTTTAAAAAAAAGAAGAAAAATATATTACCATAAAGAAACAATTTTATATAACTTTTCCTCTTTCTTATTAAGCATATCGCTATTTAATGAATTCTGGATATCTTGCAATATATCTTATATTTATAAAGCAAACTTCTTTCAAAAACCTATTGTTTAGGATTTGATTACATAAATTTAGAAGACACTTTAAGATTAGCATGAAATCGACATATCGATTGCTTTATTTCTAAACAAAGCAAACTGGCGAACTAAATATAGAAAGTTTCGATAATCTTTGCCGGGAAAGTCCCTCTATTCCGCCACCTCAATCTTACGATTCCCAATCCTATATAAGTCTTTATAAGTCTATTTATCGTGGGCTTAAAATAACTCTAATGTAAGAGCAGGCTGCCCTGTTAATTCAAAGTAATTTAAGTGAAATTCCTTCACTCCATGACCTGGCGCATTTTGATGAAAGTTTACTCATGTTTTAAATGCAGCTTTCATCCTTTATATCAAAATGCTTTATTTCTCCTTCGTTTTGAACACTTTTTGCAAAATCTCTTAAACGTAACTAAGGCTAACCGTTATCTTTTTAAACTGAAACTGGAAATGAAGGTAACATTAAATTTGCACGCTTCACTTAGTCATCATGCATTTAATTATAAATATAAACACAGCTCGTACCCATTGTTGCCAATCAGTAGAGTACACCAACTTTATTTAAACTTTTTAAAGTGTTGAGAATGGAGTCAGATATATTCATCGTCTATTTCAAATGGCATACGTAACTTATTATATTGTTAAATATAAACATAAATGAAAGGCTAACGTAAAGTTTAGATTTATATAATTTTTGGTTTTTTTACCAACTTCACATAATATATACTTTAATGGATATCATATCTGTGTAAGAAGAGTATGCGAAATTTGAAAAGAAAAATATTTTTTAAAAGACAAACTATGATTATCGATGCAACGATTAATTTTGATATTGAAAAGCGCCAAAATAAGAAAGATAAGGCAATGTATGATGGTAGAGAACACGACAAGGAGAAATTAAGATTGACAACAACTACGCCAGCATTACCAGAATAAACGATCTGTGAGGATTGTCTGCTATTATTTTGAAGGCGACTGTACAGACAATCGAAAATTCAGTGAGCTGTACGTTTGTTACCTAATCTTAAGTGCCCATGGAATCGTGTTTATTTTCTTTTCTTTTTCCTTCTTCTTTGAGCCTTTTCTTCTCTTTTTTCGTTATACCATCCATTTGACTGTTAAGTATGCATGTTTGGCTGCATCTGAATATGACTATATATATATACATATGTATGGGTATGTGTGCGTGCGCGCGCGTGTGTGTATATGTATATATATACATATGTATATATATATATATATATATATATATATATATATATATATATATATGTGTGTGTGTGTGTGTGTGTGTGTGTGTATGTTCATTTGTTTCTCGTTAGCATTCATCAACCAGTTTTTTCACATTTATCTTGAAAAGAAAATAAGAAGTTAGAAGGTAAACAGAGAAAATACAAAAATAAATTTAGGAGATATGGACTAATATGCACGGTGATTGTTTTCTTGGTTGAGTTTTATAAGAACTTTCAATGAAATGGATTTCATGCATTAGCATAGCATGAACACAGTTACGTTATAAAAACCCAATGAAACACAAAAAGAAAAACCTTAAGTTAAAGTTAAGTAGACAAGCCAGAAGAAAAAAAACGATTTTGAAAACATTTTAGGCCGTTATTTATTTGGTTAAAAGCAAGATAAACAAGCCAGCTAGGCATTTATAAGAGGATTTCTTGGAGGATCTTTTGGAAAATCTGGTAATCGCAGTTTTTAAAATTTGTTGAACAAACATATGGACCAATCACTCGCTTAACGAATTCTAGTAAATTGTTTAAAGATTAATGCAGTATAGTTACTTACTCAGTTAAATAAAGGTTACAATGTTTTCTCAAACCATCCTATAACGAATGCGTTATTATTATTTTAAAGCTCTTATACCAAAAATTTTTAAAATATTTTAATAACAAGCTCGCTTTGTAAAAATCATGATTGACGTGTCAATACGTTTTTTCTTTTTCTTTGCTCACATCACAATAAAGATCGTGGTTATAAATTGTGTAAAAAACTTTGCAACATTGAGTGATTTCGTTGAAAATTTTTAATATACACAAGTATGAATCAACTTAATGAATAGATGCGAAATGTATTTTTCAGTTTTATGTCTTAAAAATTGTAAAACGTCGCTTCTACAAAGCTCACACAACGTTTTTCTATGTGGCAAAACTGCCTAAAATTAATTCCCGAAAATCCAAGTGAGACAGTTCTTGCAAGAAAAATTTGAGGACTTTTATGTTGCTTTAGCAGCTTTTTCACCTAGACAATGAAATAGGTGCGCCCCCTTTAAAGTTGTAAACTGACAAGTAAAGCGGTTTGTGTAAAATTTTGCTGTAAAATTTCATTAGTGAAAGTATATCGTATTTCTTGACAAAGAAATGCAATATGAATTAATTTTTGTAATAATAGAAGATTGGCCGAGCACATCGTTGCAGTATAGAGAAAAAAAAAACGGCTGATTTATTATCTGCAAAATCAGGGGAAAACATGCAAATTTGTTGCCGCATTACTAGCTCAGTTATATAATTTCGTCCAAAAAAAGTATTGCAAAAGGTTAACAAAAACTTCTCCTGATTTCGGTATTCACATGATAATTTTACCAAAGCGAGATCTTCTCAAATCGTTCAGAGCAATTTCGAAATAAATTGGGAGTGCTGTGTCATCCCGATTATGAGATGCCAATCTACTAAGAAGAATAGCTCGAAAAGTTCCTTTGCTTAGAACCTGTCATTTGGAGAAGAGGAAACTCTTTGTTATAGCCTACGAAAATGTACGCAGACCAAAAGGCGAAATTTAAATTTGTTTGTGAAGGAAGCGAGAAAAAATGTACTTCGGCCAAAAGAAAAAAAATTCCACATTTAATTTACTAAACAAACAGCTAAGCATGGCGGAAGATATCTTACTATATGAAATTACATTTCTTGGGAGAGTGTCGATGTGAAATTTCAAAAAACACTATGGATAGATTTGTATATAAAAACTTTTGGAAACTGCAATGTTACCGCATCCCAAAGAAAATCAGTCACCTCTATGGAAATTCCAGCAGGATAATCATCCGAAACATTTATCTACTTTGATGAGAGTGTGGGAGCATAAAATGGTCCCTCTCCCAGCCACGATTCTTTTGAGAACATTTGGAAACTGAAACGTAATTTTTCCTGTAGCAACAAAAACGAACTGTGGGAAAATATGCAAAAGGTATGATATACCAGTAGAGACCTGCGACAATTCACTCTATCTATGCCTACAAAACTCGAAGCTGTCTTTAAAAATGATAGCGTTTATATCTATTGTATTGACTGCCTGAATTGATTTCTATAGAAATGATTATTTTTAAGTACACAATATCGTGCTATTTTTAAGCTTTTCTATATACGCCTATGTTATTGTCCACCTGGAAACATACGATATTTTTCAAGTGGGTCCCTCTAAAGTTTTTGTTTATACTTAACATTACTCTAAAATCATAATGTTCTTACTTCATAAAAAAGCGTACCCGCTACCAGCATGAAACAACATACACTTACTTTTCTGTCCATCTCTGTATATATATGCATGCATTTGCTTTCGGGATCAATACTTTCCAATTTTTTTTTAAGAATTAAAGTGCTCCATACTGACCGCAAAACGGTATGCCTTTGCCTTTGTTGAGGACAAACAAATGCATTGGTGAATCCACGCAAGTATCACCAATCGGTGCGAGCTTGTTCGCTGTCGAAGGACTGTCTGTTTGTCATTCGACTTGTATTGACTATGTACCGGAGACGCCATGTAGTTTATTTACATAACACAAAAATTCCTTAGCATACTTTTAATAAAACGAAGCGCTTATTTTAAGAAAATAGTAAAATGTATTTTGTTGCAATGTTTTGCGCACAACTATCAGTTACAAAATATCAAAGTAAACACAAGACGCTCCAATTTTTTACCATTGACAGTAGTGTCATTGAATGAAAGCAGTGTGTTAATCGAAAATAATAATTTCGAGTAAGTGTAGTGGAGAGAAAAACATGTTCTAACTCAGTGCTGCTAAGGTTTTCTGGACGAGTTTTGTCATATGGAACCAAATATCATTATGGCCTGATATTGCGCTCGTTGGCCGTTGTTATTGATACTATCTCCTAGCGATACCTTCGCTTAGACGAAATAGTTCCTGACGCACTATAACCAGCTGATCTTGTTGCATCTGTTGTGTATGGAAACACATTTATTTGTATATAAATTTTTGTCTCATGAGAAAAAAGCTGCGTCTTCTTTGATCGATTTGTTGCTCGTTCTCAATTCCGACCTGCGTGCAAGAACTTGCAATGTTTTTTGCCAAATTTGAAGACAATATCTACATTTTTGCAACCAGAAAAATATTAACGGTAAAGAGACAGAAAGGCGGACGGACAAACATGCCAAGTTCGTTTCACAATTTTATATTGATATAATAGGTGTGGGAATAAGTTTTGTCCATTTTTAATAACATTCAACCTTTTTAAACATATTCACTAACAGAGCTTAAATATTCATCAACATTATCTTGTCTTTTGCCTCTTAGTGAGTAGGTTGCAAGTATTCTCGCGGGTGAAATTTCATTTTTTCGAGGCGAAACAGACGTCGACCCATCCTCGCACGTTCTACTTTGCAGAGACCCTGGTATGCTAAATATGATCGATCTGAACAATTGCTAATCAGAAGGGGGCAGGTCCAAGGAATACGCCGCAATTAGGAAAATGTTTCTAAATGCTCCACATGTTGGCCTTGCTAGGAACGGGCGAACGTACATGAATTTTCATCGTTTTTAAGACTACAATTTTTTGTACAAAATCTCGCAAACAACTTTCTGTTCAGTTTGTTTACGGCATTTTCGCTCCTAGCCAACCTAATCATTTCCATAATTTCAGCTATGCATTTTTTCTAGTGCAGTCCTACTTAAGACCAAAAAAATAAACGCCGTCAATCTCTTTACACTTCGATATATGATGAACAATAAGTTGTAAACAACTGAAACCTATACCGTCCAAGCATCATCATGTTCTCTATAACCAAAATTTTTGGAAAATTGAACGCGTCATGTACGTTTTACGAAATAACCGATTTCAATTGACAAAATTTATTTTTACCCCTAATATATATGTATGTATATACATGAATACATGTATGCATATTTACATAGGTATATGCTATGTGTGCACGTATATATGTGAACAATCTTTTCTTAAAAGGGATATTTTTTAAGATTGTAATTTCCAATTTGAAATATATGTTTTTCCAGGTTTGAAAATGTGCAATACAACTGCAAACCATGGAGCTATTCAAGATTCCTAAACGTTTCAAAATGATTAAACAATTTTACCAAAGCGGCAACTGAGCTATGGGTGCTCATCAGAGAACTGGGCCACCTTCACCGTTTCTCCGTTTAGACCGCGGCTTAGATTGCTTGAAGGCGCAGACATAACGCAAGTAAAATTGTACAGAATAATTAGCAATTGCAGCCATTGTGTGCATCAGTGTTTTCAAAGTCTTAAAATAAAGAAAAATTTACTTTCATACGCTGAGTTTTTTTTAAATTTCCTTTTCATTTACGCTATAAAAATTATCACTGCTTTATAATCAATTATCAGTGCTTCTTTCTGCGTGTTGCAAATATTTTGTGAAAATGAATAGAGCTTCAAAAAAAAGCTACCTATTGGCACGCTCTCTGTGAATAAAATGTTTTTATATGTAATCTACTATAACATAATAAAAGAAATTTTAGCAAAAAAAAACAAATACAAATTTTTCATTTACACCTTAGTTTTATATATATATCACCTTTAGAGAATTCGCTAGAGGCGGAAGTATCCAAAACTGAAACTTATAAATGAAAAATTTGTATTTGTTTTTTTTTGCTAAAATGCCTTTTATTCAGGCTATTTGCTGATAACATGAACTTTCGCGACCTTGAACTTGAAAAATGAATTTTATTAAATTAATAAGAAATAGGATTTATTTCATTCACATTTACAATTAAAATAATTGAAGTAAGTCAATTTCGATATTTCCTTAGCAACAACTTTTCATAAATACTTGAGTGAACGGAAGAAGAATCTAAGCCATAAAATCGCTAAGAAAATTTGGTTGCTTTGGTACACACGCACAAAATGCTGTAGTAGTACACCATTAACCATTAAATACCGTGCACCATTTCGCTTAATACAATTATTCATTTAATGACATTTTAAAATAAATGATTATATGGGAAGTGATCGAAAAAGTGGTTCATCAAAATATCTCAAAAATTGAGCGTTGTAGTTTGAATCCACCATGAATGAAAAGAAGACGGACAGATGACGAAGCTTAGACAATTACCCTCGTAGGGGCAAATATGTAGAGTGAAGACACCAGTCCCTGAGCACTGTATTAAGCCTATTCTGAACAACATGACTGAGATGTCACAAGACATAGAGCAAGCATTTTTTGTCTCTTTTGTAGTGATTGGCGAGTCGACAATATTGCTTTACTACAGTATTAATATTAGAGCTATTTATTGGGGCTATTGCTCCCGCATATCAAATTTGATATCAAGCCACAACAACTAAAGCAAGAAAAGACATTATTTTCTTTTATGATTAATTGCCAAGCATAATGTCGGAGACCTGCTTCAGGTAGTAGGTTCCTTTTCAATTTTGACTTGTGAAAATCAGTTATGAATAAATTTTACATTTTAATTTTCAATCTTGCAGAGTTAGAATTGAAAAAGCCAAATAAAAATAAACACTGCTTTCAGACTCTTAATATTATCATTTCACTATTAAAAATGAAAAAGTTGAATGAAATATATAATAAAGAAAAAAAAATTTCCAAGTTTTTTTTTTAATTGTGAGCGTGTTGAGTAATCGCTTTGGAATGTTTTTGCACTTAAATTTTAAATGGGTCTGATAATTATATGCAAACGACCCATCTAAAATTACTATTTTTTTTTTTTGTAATTGACAATTGATAGTTTTTTCCTCACTGTATTGGGTTGGTTGCGCCCATTTTTGCACTTGCAACTTTAAGGAATTAGTATTTTAATTCAGTTTACTTATCCATCAGCTATAGTTGTTCGTCTGTTGGATACGTTTTTATAGTCCTCATGTTCTGAAACCTGAAACTAGACTAATAACGTTTCAACATCAGCGATTAACCATCGTAACCTAATTGAAATTGTCTAGCCTCAATGAAAATTCTAAAATAAGAAAGTCCAACTCTTACAAAATCTAATATGATCTAGAGTCCAGCTGTCTGTTTTCACTGTATTTACAATTAGACAGAAAGTTAAAATTTTACTTATGCCCTCTCAAATTAATTTCAACGATCAGATTTACAAAGGAGTCTGATCCTCCTGCCAGCCGTGGTCATAATATTTAGAATATTGAAATAATTGCGATATCATTAGGAGGCTTGATTTAAAAATTTATGGGAATCACCTAAGAGAATCAATAAATTTGCTAAGACGGCCAGAGTTGAGAGCTAAAAGTCATTTTTACCTTAGATTCGTCTTAAAACCAAGCTTCACATTTCATTTGGCTAGCAAATTTTTGTTTTATAGTTTCACCAGGAACAAGTTTAACTTGTTCTTCATGTTTAACTTCGATAAATACATGTAATGTTTACTGAAGGTTCAAGAAACCTTTTATATTTTCAATAAATTCAAATTCTGTCATCTTATATATTGCCGGACCAGTCGATTGTATAGATTTGATTAACGCTACGAAGTAAATTATTCAACTTTAGAGTCCTCTAGAAAAACTACGGATACTCTGTCCCTTTGAGAATTTTCCTAAAAATCATTTCATCAAAAGCTTCATATTAACTTTTCGTAGACAAACCAGGCGACTATACGCATAAGTAAAACAATTAAAATTAAAAAAAAAAGATAACAACGTAAAGTATTGATTAAAAAGGCAAAAAATCAACCCGCCACGAACCTCTTGGAATATTATACAATTCTCTAGGCTATTATTAGACGCGAAGCTAGTTTTGTTTTGTTTTTCATTTTTTTATTTATTTCTTTTTTTTAATCGATACATAAACACACAGCAACAAAAGCAACAATAGCAACAGCTCCAACAGCAAAGTCAGACAACTGGCAAAACCAGTCAAACGATCTTTAGTGTAAAAATCTTAATTTTCGTAGAAGCATCTGTGCGTGTGTATGTGAAGTTACGCGGTACAAGTTAACTGTGTACTAGTGGCTGGCTGAATCGGTCCAGAAAAGTTCAGAAACAGCAAAAAAACCGGTTGTGCAACATTTTGTAAATTACATATTGCAGGACGATTCTCATGCAAATGCACACACACACACATGCACACAAACACCTAAAAGGTAATTATAAATGTAAGTTTTCCACAATTTTTATATATTTTTTGTTTTATTACCTTTGAAGAAGTTTCCTTGTCAAATTAAATTTTCTTCCCTTCGTTATTAACAGTAATGAGTAAGCTTAAACACCTCATTAATTAATTTTTTATTCGACTTTTTTTACCTTAACAAAACACTATATCCGCTTACATACCATGTGCAGTAGAAACTGTATCGTATGTCTTCTTATTTTTTTTTTTTAACGCTTACACTTTTTCTTTTTTTGTTACTTGTGCTTTACATAGCAGCGTTTATTTACTTAATTATATTTTCCTTTTTTTACTTTATTTTTATTTATCAATTTTTTTTTTCTTTCTTTATGCTTGTGTAACTGGAGTAACTGCAAAATGCTGCATGTTATTAAGTACTCTCATACTACTCGTATATATTAACAATATTGCCATTCGTTTGTTTATTTCACATTTAAATACAGCAGCTTACTATTATATTACAATAACAATAGAGCACACAAACACGTTAAGACGCGCCGTAAATTGTATTAAAACATATATATGAAGCACTCATTCTTCGGCACAAAATTAACAAAGGTGTGTATTAACAGCTTCAAGTGAAAATACTGAAAGTAATAACAACGATAACAATGCTAGCCGAAAATTGTAAAAATTAAATTAAGGCCGATTTTTTAAATATATTTTAATTAATTAATCCTATGTAAAATAATTTTTTGCTCG
The DNA here is from genome assembly GCA_000688735.1 of Glossina austeni. NCBI lineage: Eukaryota > Metazoa > Arthropoda > Insecta > Diptera > Glossinidae > Glossina > Glossina austeni. The sequence goes on from KK502507.1 coordinate 509,871, forward strand.
TTATTATATATATTTACGTATATTATTTCACACAAATCTCGCGATTTATCCCCGTTTTTATACAACTCTCCCGTTAAAATTGAAAACAGCGACAATGTAAATACAAATATATTTCAATTAATTAATCATAAGTAAGAGGATTTGTGTATTGTTAAAAGTTTTCTTCTCAATATTATATTATATATGTTTACGCATATTATTTTCGCACAAACTGCCGATAAGAAATTTTAACCTCCTTCACTACCTTTATTATTCAAAAAATTTTTTAAACTGACTCCACTCGAAATAAACTAAAGGCAGGCTGGCGAACTTTTTGGCTTTGGTGAGAAATTTTGCTCTCTTTGGACAAATTTCTATATCTCAGAGTAAATTTACTTTGCTGTACATTTCATAAGAAGACTAAACTGCCTGAAAAAATCATGTAAACAATTGTTAAAAAAAGGTGATTCTCTCTCTTTATTTATTTCTCTTTTTTTCACACATGAGTAAAACTAAATTAATCCGAACTGACTGAAACACGGAGTGAAGAGAAAAAACTTTATTCTAAAAAATAGAATTTTATTATCAGGCGAAGCCCAAAAGCCTTCTCCATGCCATCTATAAGAAATGCACAACAATGACTCAATTTTTAAATTGGCAGGTTCTCTCTTTAGTTTTATCTCTCTTCATCATACAAAAATTACTCTCAAATAAAAGTTTACAATAAGAAGGCCAACTGAAGCGTTCATGGCGTACAGTTTGTTTTTCTTCCCTCTTTTTTTTTGCTTAATTCTCTTACCATTTAGAAGGGATTATTTAGAAATATATTCAAAAGAAAGATATATGATTGAGAGTAAAATTTCTGTATGTGTTGAATTATTCTCTTTAATTCAATTTGTATTGTCGAGTCAAGCACATTCTTATTTTTTCAAAATCAAGGGAGGAGATGAGATTTCTTTGATTATAACTATTGCCGGCATTGCAATTGCAAATTTTGTTTACTTTTGAGAGGAGATCGCATAGATTACATGAATTTTTTGTTTATTCGGGTTCTTATAAAACCTTTTTTGTTTAGGATGCAAAGAAAGAAAGATAGATCTCAGATGTAATATTAGACATGCAATTAAATCGATCAGAATGCTCTGGCAGAAAAAATGTGCTCATAGAAATTGTTCGAATGTTTGAGTGTATTTGCTTTTTGTACAGTCAACACTTTTCGAGTTTCCAAACTGCAATCAAAACGTTACCTAGTTCGTTAAAAACAAGAACCAGGCTCCAAGAAAAATAAAACACGTGCTTCGGATTTGCCGTAGGTATTAACACTTCACGCAGTCTAAAAAATTGAAAAAAGATTGCTTCACATCCGGTTCGAAGCAAATCATCTTTAACAGAAACGTGGTTTCTATTTATCCCAAGTACTAAAAAAGAGAGAACAAAATTCTAATTCCTTGCCAACTTTAATGGAAGATCATTGTAGAACGTTTAAAAACACAAGATGTTTCGATGACATCTCAAAATCTCTTTTACAAGACCCAGAAGGTTTCATCATGCTCAAGCAATTTCGAAGGATTACTTACTTATGAAGAGCAGCAAAAGCATAAAGCCAACAATTTCTGTGTGTTGTGCTGTTTTGACTGATTTTTATTACTCACATAATTCCGCTTTTTGATTTTTGTTACTCACATAATTCCGTTTTTTGAGGCCTCTCTCACTTTTTAATATTAATATTTTTGTACACCATTCCATTAATATTACTGTATTGTAGTACAAAATTTTCCAAATCTAAGTGAAAAAGTAATGAAAACAAAAGCAATCCCAATAATTAATAGATAGCCACTAAATGAGAGTAACTAGAAATTTATTTTCTCAAATTCCAGGAAAGAGCGTGAGCTTATGCAAAAGAATGTTGCCATGTTAATATTTTCAATGGATATTTAGTGCGACTGAAAGGAACATACTAGTGCACATGAGGTTTATAATTTTTTTACGTGTTTTATCTTCATAGAATAATGAATGCGAAATATATAACACACTATATTCTAAACGTCAATATTCGTATATAATACAAATAATTGGGAAATATGCCTATGCCTATGCAGGGTACAATTTTATACATTATACGTAGACATTTGTCTACGAAAGTCGAATTTTTTACAATGATTTGTAAACCCCCCTTTATAATATTTGCAACTGTATGATTCTGTGGCAAAAGAAAATTTTGCATGACTCTTCTACTAATTATATAATTAATCTGCAAATTCATTCAATCCACTGTTAATTATATTTTTCATGGGCGATACTTTCTTAGAACTACTTTTCCGAAGTCATCTTATATTGGATTCTGATATGGTTTTTCGTTTTACGGTTGGGTTACGGTAATCACATGTTCTGTCAAATCCGAAGATTCTATGCTTAATGCAGGCCATTTAATAAAGAACAAACTTGCAAATGTCTTGAAATTTGAAGATTTTCTCAACAGATAGGCAGATGGACGGAGGTTGCAAAAACATATCAGCATTAGAAACGCAATAATACGCCCTATAGTGCTATAATAACGTTTAAAATGAATAGCGTATTTGATAATATTAATTTAATTCCATACAAATGCAATATACTAAGCGACTTTTTATTTATTCAAGAGTTGACATCATTGAAATTGTTTTAAGAGTAGAGATATCGTTTTAAAAGAGATTTGTACCAATAACTGTTAAATACAGTTAAATATCGAAACGCTCGAAATTTTGTAACATATTAACGAAAAAAGGTTTAATTCCTTATATATTTTAAAATATTTCATTACAGAAGAGATGTACATTTTACTTTTATTTTTTAATTTCTTTATCTTCATATTATTATCTTAATATTGCATTACTCGATTTTTAAGTATTATTTCGGAACAGTTGGAACTGATGCTGTTTTTTCTGTTAATGCCTTAAAGTATACTGTGATTTGAAAATTGTTTGCTTTAAAAGACCTGTTTATTAAAAGAAAATGGATTAAAAATTTGTGCTTGGTGGCGAAAAATGGATGCTATGTAAATAACTAAAGAGCGTAATGTTTTAATGAGCAATAATGTCTTAAAGAATTGTTATTTAATTGGCAGCAAATTGCAGATCAATTTCCAATTTACTTAACAGTAAAGCAAACAAAAACAATTTTTTTTTTTTGTTTGTATAGCTTTGCCATTTAACAGCCTTCAGTTATATTGCTTTAGCATTTAACAGTATTCAGCTACATTGCTATGTCATTTAACAGCATTCAGTTACACTGCTATGCCATTTAATCGTCACGAATGTGTTGCCACCTTATCTTATTTAAGAAAAAACCATTATATAATTTTTTTTTATTAGAAGAAACTCTATGTCTATGTCTATTCTCCACACACAGGAACATTTTTTTTTTCTTGAATGTTGAGTTAGGAGGAACTAAGCCAATAAGATGTGTGGCTTATAAGCCTAGATAATAAATAGCAATTATTTATTTATTTTTTATAGATATAAAACACGGCCATGGTATGCTAAGCCGATATGTTATTGACATTGATGTAAAAACAGTGTTCATCTGAAATTTAAATGATCATCAGACTCGCCAATATTACAAATCTCACAAACATTTTTTTTTAAATATAGCTTATCATAAGACCAGTTTAGTAGTAATTTATCATAAGAGTGAGCCTACAAAAATTTTGATTTCGCAGGAATTAAAGCGTGACAAAAAACCTTTCAAAGCGAAAGATAATTGTACAATTTCTGTAGTTAATTAGATATTTCGGAGAAGAGTAAAAATTAAAATCTTTATTGTTTTCTTTTTTGAAATTTTTATAGTTGTTGCGGTTAAGCCTTTAATATAAAAGCAAGAGAATCCATATTTTAAGAAGAGATCATGCAAAGCCAAGTTCTGGATTCTTTGAAACAGAGATGGATAAAAAAGACTATGTGAGAAATCAAGCTATTTAGATAATCACAATTCATCTTCAAGGATCATCGTATAGACGTTTCCGAGACAACAACCAAACAAAGAAACAAACAATTGAACAAAATAAGTGAAATGTATTTAGTACTTTAGATGGATGATGGGCAAATAAAGGCAAATAAACCTTGCTCGTGTATAGAGACGATATATTATGTATACAATATAAATATACATTGTATATGTACATATATATATATATATATATATAAATGTTCTTCCATTACCTCTTTGTACTGCAACTGATTACAATGAAATATTTAACAAAGCCATAAAATTGGGTGATAGCGTATAAACAGTAATAACAATAAAATAAAAATATGAAAAAAAAAAATTAAAAAAGAGAACCAACCATAGTCAACATAATTGACCATTCCAGTGTGAAATGATACGCAGATATTGCTTTTTAATGCTTAATTGCACAACATTTTCTAGACAATTATACCAGATATATTTCAATAATTTTGTGTGTTGAATCGAATTTTTATGCCACAACCGCATAACGACGTGCAGTTATTTTCTACTACAATAAGATCATTATGCAGGTATGAATCGTCGATGTTATCCAGTTTAGCGTATTCAAAAAAATATAATTATGACAAATATAAAAAATACAAATTATATAAGATTGGCAAGCGAATATGCTTTGCAATATTCGATAGCAACTTTTAAAAATCAAGAAATATTCAAGTTTATACATTTTTTTTATCGATTGTAGTACATAAGTACACCACGTATGTATGTATGTTCACGTATGACGAAAATTTGACAAAAATATAATTTTTCTCTTTAAAACAAAACAAGTGAAAAAGCTCAACAAAATAAATGAACAATATCACATTATCCTCATATAATTTCTAATTTTCTATTCAAAGTTATAAACTTTTTTTTATTAGCAATTTTACTCATATAGATTTTTCTGCGTATGATTTAAACTCTAAAATACTCGGTTGTAAATAAGAAATACTTTAGAGCTTTTCTCCCATAAAAAACTTGCCACTGTGAAAGGGAACTATCCAAATATGTTATATATGTGAATGTTTTAAAATTCGAAAATTCAAATCAAGAATATTTTATTAAGTTTTTTTCAGTTAAACAACATGGAAGACTAAAAACAAGAGAACAACTAAAATGCATATTACGTGAAAGTGGAATTGATAAAAAAATATGGTAATTCCTCGAAATTTAAAAATTTTCAATCATAAATATTTTTCGGACGAGTCTTTTTTGAAAGAAAAAAAAAAGCAATCTAAATCGAAAATATGGCAACACAAAACGAAAATCATCCATAATTGAAGACCGACGCAAAACTGAAAAGACGCAGAGTGAAATGGCGCAAAACGGGTCTTAGTGTACGTAAATGCCCCCTACACGACATGTGGTACAGGGTACCACACACAGAAGGGTCTAAGATAGACCCACGTTTTATTATACCGATCCACTCACAATCATTTTCTGTCCGCGCGTCCGTCTGATGTCTGACCATGTAGTTTTGGGTTTTTCCTAAAATTTGAAATTTTTGAGATATTTTTAATGAAATCTGGTACATTGACATGCTTTAACTGAAGGACGAACGCTGTTGAAAAGAGTTTGTATCGGTTCACTTTTTCGACCATTCCCCATATAACTCTTTATTTGAAAAAGTCGTCATATAGAAAAAACATGCTATTTTAAAATTCCTGTGATAAAAGTCTCTGAGTAACAGTACTTCGATATTCTAAATTGCTACTAAAAATTTGGTTCGGTTAGGGTAAATTTTTGAACGCACTCTCGTATAGCCTACGAAAACTATGTCTTTATATGGTAAAAGCACCTAATTTTCAATATTTCATTGTGAAAATTGGTTTATAATAGCAAATTGGCAAACAAATTAATCCTGCCGAATTTGGACCACGTCGGTCTATTTTTTTAATACCACCGCATATAAGGATTCTCAAGAAATCTAAGCACTTATATGCTAAAACGATTTAATTGAAAATGTTTTATTGAAAATTCAAATCGTTGAAAATTTTGCTCATGGTAATAATTTGACATAAAAATTAAGTGGACCAAATTTGAACCACATGGATCTACTTGTTGGACCCTCCTCCTTATAAGATTTCTCATGGTTGGTAAGCCCTTCAGAAATAGGTTTAATTTTTAATATTTTATAATGGAAAATTAACCGTACGAAATTTGGAATGGGTAGGTCAATTTTTTTAGCATTTTTTAATATTTATAGGGATTATCATGAAAAACAAGCCCTTTTATGAAACAATAGCCTAAATTTTGCTAACGACAGTCATTGTTGGAAGGTTTAAACCCCGATTAACGACACATTATAATGATGAAAGATCGTTAAACCTTAATTTACTTCTTAATGCAGTTAATGCTATGGAGCTCACTTTGTCATAATCTTTGCAATACACAAAAGGGAGCTTCAGAGACCCTATGAACCCTTGATTAGTGTCAAATTACGAATTGATTTAGCCAAGTATTGTTGATACTCTCCAGGCCGCAAACATTATGGTTTCGATTGTGAATTTGTTGTAAACGTTGCGATATCTTGTGCGTAGATTAGTACTGAAAATTGATCAAGTCGTCCAAAAGACATGGCCACATTAAAGCGTAAGCTGAAAATACTTCTGCTTCTATTAATAAAAAATATGGGTTTTTGCTCATTACTCATAACTTAAGAACGATAAAAGACTGAAATTGTCGACTATAATTAAGAACTTTCTTACAATTTAGTATACTGACGTGTTTTGTCCCGTTGAATAATAGTATGTTGGCATTCTAAAGTGGCACGAAAAATTGGAGTTGAATGTGACACTACTTTGGATCCCCTGTCATATAACCATTCCTATGAAAACTGCATCTTTATATGATAACAAGTAAGAAAATTATTTTTGGTGGTGACCGAATCTTTTACACCAATCACTGCTAACCTAAAATAGACAAAAAAAGTAAAACAACGCTATTTTCGTGCTCTATCATATGGAGTGGGAGAGGCTGATTTTTTCTATTTTTTCAATAAAAGTTTTTGCACATTAAAAAAAAGGTATCTTCAATTTTCTACAGATGCTGCAGCATCACCCATAGAATATACGTTCAAATTTTCGTACATTCATCTGCTATAGTGCATGAGTAATGTGCAAAAAATCAATATTTTACTTCTTTTGAAAAACGGAGCTGTTCTCAGCTTACGTTGCGCTTTCATTCGCATGTCATTCGCCCGATTTGATCCATTTTCAATACCAACTTGCGATCTTTCGATATTTCTGACAAATTTGAAGTCGATAGCATCATTTTTGCGATCAGGAGAATGTTTACAGCAGAAATTGCAAAGACGGCCAGACAGATATGCTTAAATCGATTCAAAATTTGATGCTGATCAAGGATATATATACTTTGTAGGGTCTTTGAAGTTTCCTTCTGGGCGTTGCAAACGGTTGGGCAAAATCAATATACCCTTAAAAAGATTTAATTTTTTTTTGACTCCCAATGCAAATGGGTCCACAATAATAATTTGACATAAAAAATTCGCCTTATCGAATTTGGAGCACGTAGGTCTATTTTTTGGATCCCATCCCATGCCACTAGGTTCTAATGAAATCTAGGCTTTCATATGCCAAAAGTTTCTGATTTTTGATATGTTGTGTTGAAAAGTGTAAAAAAGTAAAACTAATTTGACATAAAATTTTACTACATCAAATCTGAATAAAAAAGGTGTATTTTTTGGACATCATCTTACACAAGGATTGTTATGAAAACTTAAACCCTTAAACCCCACAAACGTCTAAGGCTTTTTAATATTTTATGATGAAAAATACTCCATAGTCAGTTAATTAACCATAGGGGATTTCGAAACATTTGAAAAATAATAACATTTTTGGCAAATGAAGTAAGTTTGCTAAATTTGAACCACGTTACTTAACGTTTTGAGCATCCACCAGTATAAGGGTTTCCATGAAATATATACTGTGTCACGAACACATGCGTTTGCATAGAAATAATGTATAATTTTTAGTGTATTAATACGAAAATAAAATCATGACTGTATATATTTGTAGGGTGTCTAATCGTCGGTGTTGTCAGACTATAATGTTCATTTTTTTGTGTTTTATTTTGTAAATGATCTGATGAATGCTCAAAGGCAGCTGAAAATTAATATATAACATATAAGTGCAACGAGAGTGTTATACAAACACATTTTCTTGTACGCAAAAATGCATATGTTAAGATTTCAAAGGTAACATAGTAGCACGTGTTAAAATTTGTTTCTAAGCAAAGAAAATACAAAATTGGAAATTGCATCAAAGCAATTACCCACTTACATTTACTTACTTATTGTGACCACCACAGGGAATGTATTAAATTTATCAAGTGTTTGTATAAAACAAAGAATTATGCATTAAATATCCAAAAAAGTGAATATTTTCTGGGTAAGTGTGAATGGATCTTGTCGATCCGTGTGTTTCAACAGTAAACGAGAAACGAAAGGAAACCTTTTTTTTTAAGTTTTAAAACAAAAAAACATTTTGTTTTAATGTTCGTTATGTCAAATTTCAAAATCACGAAAGTTCGGACCCAATTAAAGTGTAAATATTCTACCGTTTTCGAAATGACGGTGTCAAGATCGTAGAATTTCTAATATAAAATTAAAAGTTGGATATTCACTTTTCTGTTTTTACAATCTTGACATCATAATCGAAAATCACCTTTCATCTGATCTTTCACAATTCTGCGACAATTGCAAGAAGATCGTATGTAAATAAGATGAAGTTTATAATCGATGACTCTCAGAGATTAGTATTACGGCGATAGTGACACCAATTTCTATAATATACACAATATCCGAAATAAATTCAATGAGTAAATGTTTATTCTAACTTTCAACCAAATATCGTGGGTTAGCAGAGAATATAAAAAAAAAAATTTATAGGCATATATAACTCCTTTTTCTTTTCGTTATTAGAACTAGTTTTATATATTTTAAACCTCACTAGCAAGAGTTATTCACACGGAATAGCAGTCAATTGCTACCAAGAAAATAGTTTCCTTTACTCCTTCGATAAAGTGTCTGATTCCACGACTCAGCAACTTGGCGTGATAGTGATTAGAGAATAACATATGCTCGATATATTGGATACTAAAAGCCGTTAGTATACAAATTAAAATCAAAGGTATTGAAAACTTCATAGATCTAGCTGACGTAACAACAACGAACGATAATATTCGCAATAACACTTTTGTTTACAAATTTTCTTAGCATATCGCCCACATTATATATTATTGACTAGCAAAGCATAACATATCATACTGAGTGAAACAACCACGAAAGGACGCTGTCATAAATCTCGTTGGCGTATCGTTTACATAAAATTTAGCCGAATAAGCGAAGCAATTTAATGAAAAGAGATAATTACCCGCTCGTACGGAGTCAAAGTATTCTTTGTAACTAGGTCCTCTATCCTCTGCTAACTGGGTCTACCTCGATATTCTTCAAACATCTGGATGTACTTATAGATCTGAATTTGAGCTTCCATTTGGGCATTCTTTCTCTGGCAAATAAGTCTAAATCTATTCCGGGTTTCGTTAAGCGTTGACCCGTACGTCACTAAAAAGCTTCGCGTTGCACTAATAAGAAAGATTTGTCTGCTCTTGTTCTGGAATTTCCAATGTGAAACATGCACCTCCATCTGGGTGACTCAATCTTTAAAAAAGTCGATAAAATCGAAAAAGGCCGACAAGTAAACGGCCATAACATTATTACGAAATCAAATTTGAAACCATTCGCATGACGCTTGAATATATAAAGGAGCTTATTGTTTGGGTGCAGCATAAGTTGTCAATGAAAAATGAACTGACCGAAGTTCTATCAACGAATCCCCACTAGAACCTAAACGAATTGACCTACTTTGCGAGTAGCTTCTTACTGGCAAACAAAATTGAGTAAAATGAGGAAAATATCGAATGTTCGACAGACATCACGATCAACGAAAGATGAATTACAATGAACGATTTCAAAGTAAGGATTAACATAACATCGGGTCATGTTGTGCGCACGTGAATTAGAAGGAAGTAATACTGCGATGCAATAGCGATTCATTCCCCGTCTGTGCTGATAGTTGAGGACGAGAACGTACGAACTAATAGAAATAAGGAACATAGAAGTTGTACCGTCCGATTATCATTAGTTTTGCTTTTTGTAAAATTAGCTTGATGCTTTAGAGTTGATTTAAAAAGAGAATTGTGAAGAAGAGAATTACTCGCACGGAAAAAAATGTTAAATGCCGGAGCTTATAGATAATAATGACCACTACGTGCTTAAATAAAATTATTTTGAAATAAAAGAATAAACAAACAAACAAAAGAAAAAGAAAAAAAGTTTTTGAATACCTTTTGCCACATTTATGTTGATTAGAAAGTGCATGGGCAGCATCTCTAGCGACTAAAAATGGACCGAAGGGAAGATAACGCACATTTTTTAAAGGTTGTGTCTTCGCTAAAAGTGTGTTTCCAAAGAGACGTAAAAAATTAATCGAGACGTAAAAAATAACATACAAAATACGTATTAAAATTAAAAAATATTAAGAAACAAACACACATAAAACAAACTAAACCTTCGAATGCGATCACAAAATCAAAAAAGTTAAGTTGTTGCCACTAAATCTCACGCAGAATTACAGTACAAACGTTGAAAGAATTCAATGTCCAAATCGAATTGTAGCAAATTTCAGACACATTACGTAAATCCAAATTTTAAATAAATTTTGAAAAATCGGAAAAACCTAATGCCATTACTATGTCGAGGACCTATCAGTGACTAAATCACTCCATATGTCCTTCCCTTGTGCATAAGACACTAAACTAATTGTAAGGGTAGAGAGCGGTCCCCCTTCACTTTTTTCCATAATTTTTTTTGCATACCATTCAGATATTTGAAAGAACGTTTTAAACATATGTGAAAAGATTTCGTATTCTTTAAGAAGTCAGTTATCTTAGTAAAAAACTAACCTCCATTCTCGAGTTCATGTTGTTATTGCGAGTGAACGAGCGCGATCCTCTTACCAACAGCACCACCACTAATATTGGGTGACACTTCGCTTCTTTTCATGTAATTCTGTTTTAATTTGGTTTGTTATGTATAAGAGGAGCGCATATTTGGGGTGATTTTGGCGGCGGTAGGGCCTAGGCGTTTTAGGTTTTAGCGTCCCTTAAAACATATCAAAAAACTGTACTTGAACAAATTCGTTAAAATTTTTTATAACGCACTTCGTATATGGTAACTTTTCGCCAATTTATATATACAGCATACGCTATATAGTAACAATGAATTTTTTTTTAATTTTTTATAACGTCAAGAATGATTTCTCCTTTTATTTGTGCTGGTATTTTTGTACCCAGCCCAGAAGCAAGCATCAGAAACCCCACATAGTATATTCTTAATCAACGCCAAATCCTAAATCGTTTTTGAGCATGCCCGTATGTCCATCTGTCCATCTGTCCATCTGTCCATTTGTCCATCTGATCATCTATCCATCTGACCATCTGTCCATCTGTGTAATGTATATTGTAAACATTCTCTCGGCCACAAAAATGAACCTAGCGACTTCAAATTTGGCAGAAACAATGGAAGTTCTTGCACGCAGTTTGGTATTGAAAATGGGCCAAAGATCGCAGGGAGCGCCCACAGCGCCACGTAAACTGAAAACACCTCTGTTTTCCAAAAAGAATGAAAAATTGGTTTTTTGCTCATTACTCATAAACTATAGTAAATAAAGGTAAAAAAAATTTGAACGCATTTTCTATGGGCGTTGCTGTAGCATTGGTGTACAGAATTGGAAAAAATCGACCACATCTATCCAATCTTGCAGTGTATAAAAATTTAATTATTTTTGTCAATACCGCTGTAACGCGTGAAAAAAAGTTTCAAAAACTCCATGAACTATACAAATTCTTCGCCAGTTTCAAATCCTGAATGCACCTAAATATGTCCGCCTGTTCGTCTGCCCATCTGTCTGTTTGCGCCACTTTGTAATATATGTGGCAAACATTCTCCCGTTAGCGAAAATGCAGATATCGGCTACAAACTTGCAAAAGAATTTGGAATTGATCTAAACTTTTCAAGGACACGCCTATAACGCCCATATGCCTATATGACAAAAACTTTTGTTTTGAAAATGGAAGAAATCAGCTGCGCCCATTCCATATTCAGAGCGCGAGAATTTTGTTCTTTTATTTTTTTTGTCTTTTTTTGGGGCAAACGGTGATGGGTATAAAAGATTCGGTCCCTACCGAATTTAATTTTCTTACTTGTTTATTTTAGTTTAGTTTTTCTCATCATTTTATTATTCTTTCAATATCGTTAAATTATCAATTGCCTTAGCAGAGGCGCGAACCCAGTGTGAAGACAGCCTCTTTTTGGCAAAGACAAAAATGTTGGCAGCGTGCAGTGGGCTAACTTCGGGTCAGCAGACATTAAACTAAGCAACGATTTCCTCGAACAATTACGTATGTTTCATCCGTGATTGCGCTAAGAGCTTCCAGTTAAACGTCTGCATCATATCGAAAAGCAGGGAAAGTAGTTATCGAAGTTGCTACCTGATGAGCAAAATATGTATCGTTATCGTTTATTTATGAATGTCTTTTTTTATGGACAGTTCTATTCGACCGGTTCTGTTTCAAACCACTTGCATGTTCGATCCAAAAATGGCCCCGATCGGTTTTACTAATACGTCCGCAATTAATGGTCGAATTTTAATTCCAATCAATTACTTCTTCTAGGGATCGACAGTTATAGATGAACTTATGTCAAAAATTTGCTAGTGTTTTATCGAGGTTATCTTTGTTTTTTATCTATTGTAGACGTACATTACATGTTAACGAATCACTACCATTTTTTAATCTTGTATTTCTAATCGATCATGGAAAACTTTTGCTAAATTTCATCTTCTTATCATAATTTTTGCGACTGAGGCATTTCGACGAAGAAAGGGGATCAAAATGATCTCTTTTGAAGAGCACACATATATGTCATTGGCGTCTCGAAAACTAAACTAACTATAAAAAATTTGATTGTAAATATTCAAATATTCATATAAATAGAAGCCATGAAAAAACTTTAGAACGTTAAATGCTTACTATATTTTTGAAGATCGAAAATTAAAAAGGAATGATATACTCGGTAGTTGCAGTGTTAACTAAAAAAATATCTTGGTTCCTTTCTTAGGTCGAAAACTTTCCAATCCAACCGCGTGCATATGCATAACGGACATATAGCAAACTTCATATGTTACTTATGGCAAGCGTGAGCATATATTCAACATATAAATGAAGTGCCATAAACAAACTCGCTCCAAATGCCCCAAGTAAAGGCATTATAAACACCCTCGCGGTATAACAGAGCTGCAAAGTTGTTTGAAAAATTACGTTGTTCTAACATTATAAATAGTTTGTTAGTAAGCATAAAAATCGATCTAGTTGATTTCTAAAATAAGTCTAGCTAGTCTATAGAGAGAAAATTATATTATTAGGCAAGGTTTCAAAACAGTAATTGTAATTTCAGGAGATAGAAAGACAGATTGACTTACAGACAGGCGTAAATACATTCATTTCATTGTTTATGCTTACTTCGTAAGTAAAAATCACAATAAATTGCTTTACAAAAACTTACCCATTTCAAAATGCATCTTATATTCTCTCTCATTAATTTATTGTATTCTAACATACATGACCAGACCAGAGACCACTAAATTATAGGATGTTCCAACATTTTTTTCGAAATTCAAACAAGAAGATTTTAACGGATATGTCGTGTTTATGTTATCAATAACGGTAGTAATGCTGTTAACTAGTAGTAGACATTGGACTGCTTGCTCTCCCATTCTCATTATTTGTATAGGCGAAAATACTGTTAATAATTTTTTGATATGACGTCGCATGCTGTCAAAAGTTTTCAAAGGTGAAGCATATACAATTCGGCGTTTTTGAGTGAATATGCGCTATGGTATACACATAAATGTGTACTTACGAAAAAACCAAACAGTACATAGGTCGAAAATGTAATTTGGCTTTCTTTCACTGTTTATTTCACATGGAAGAATTCTACATTTTATTCAAAAATATGAAGAAAGTTTTTATTATTAAAAATAAATATGTTGGCGGAATCTTTCTTTGATTCATTTGTTTTATTTATGTATTAAAGGTATTTCTGCAATTTTCCACATTGCATATGAGTTATTCTACACGGCACATTGCCTATTTATTTCATAAGACTGGCTGCCTTATTATTCCAGCATCTTCTAGAACATGCCTGCTCGCACATAGCAATGCTGCAAATGGATTGTATCTGCGTTCATTACCCGCTCAGTATCAAATGTGAAATGGGTTTAAGTCTTTCTGTTTTTGTTCACTAGGCCATAATCTGAGCAATTTAAACAGAACGAAAATTAATGCAGAATGGCGCAATATTTAATGATAGTTGAACTTTGTTCTGGGCCCCGCCGGGATATGGAAATTAAAATTTTGGCCCGTTGACGAAAAAAGGTGTTCGTCTTATCGTAGAATATTCTAAAACATTCTAGAATTTCTACAAATTTGTGCTTAGAATATTTTCAGTGAAATTTTTTGGATAAAATTTTTAATTCTTCAATGTGAAATAAACAATGAAAACAAACCAAATCATATGTCCCGCTTACGCTATATTTGATTTTTTCGCGTGCATACACACTTATCTATATACCACAGCGCGTATTCACTTGACAACAGCGTTTGAGAGAATGTGGCGTTATATCAAGAAAATATGAACTGAATTTTTGACCATACAAATAATGAGAAGATGTCTGCTGCTATTCAACAATGTTAGCACAGCTATTCATAACAGAAACACAAAAGGTACCTAATAATCTCCTCCTAGTTTAAATTTTGAAAAAAATGTTAAAACTTCTTGTCATTTAGTTGTTTTTGATACGACAAAATCTGCAGAAACAATCTGTAATAACTGGCCACACAAGCAGTGCTTGCTTCCACAAATAATTAATTTATTTTCTAATATTTTTCTTCCCGCCCCTGTTTCGCCAGTTCTCTCTCTCTCTCTCCCTTTTTCTCCTTATGCTTTTCCGTTGCTATCGTCCCCTTACTTTTCTCAAAATCTAATTATTTTTCAATATACCTAAATTAATATTAGTATCGAATATCGTATACGTTTTTCATGATTTTATTATGTATGCGTACGTGTGCTCGTTCGCTCGGCAAATCACATTATGTACTTAAAGATGTTTATATAAGTAAGATGACGTGGCTGCAAGGTTTGGTATTTTAATTGATCGGACGTGTGTCTCATAAGGTAAAACTATACCATTGTTGCATTTCTTCGTGTGCACGGATATACGTACGTCTAGCTTTCATTAAATACTTTGAAATTAGTTTCTGTTGTTATCGTCTTTAGTTTGGCGTTTTATTTGTGGGAAAAATATTTCTTTAGATGTTTAGATGTTAGTTGCTTTGTTCAAATTCTTATAATGTTTTCTTTGCTTTTGTTATGTGATATATGTAAGATTTAATCAGCCCCAATGAGATTTAAGATATATGCGATGTGATAAATATAAAAGAATCAAAATAGCGCTTTAAGTTTCGTCGAATTTTTTCACTTGTTTCGAACTCCTTAATATGCTAACTCATTCCCAGGAAAGCATTTGCAAGGAGATATCCATTTGAGATCTAATGATGTGTATCATAAGACCTTGGCGGATATTATTGGCTAAGGGGAAGTCTAACAATGCATATCATAGTGTTCGCAAAACTATTGCTATAATTTGCCCAGCCCAGTCGTAAAATTGCCTCTCTCGCAATTTCCTGGTAAAAATGATTCTTTTGAAAATTCAATGTTCTAAAAATTTTTCAATTTTGAAAATAAATTTAAAGAAAGAAAGCAAAAGTCTTGGCCGACTTCTTTTAATTAATTGGTAATTGATTAATTTATTTTCATTAACAATCGTTATTAATAATTGTTATTTATAACGTTACGTAATCAATTAACTAATTGTTGTGGACTGATAACATTTCAATTGCTTTTCAATTGCAAGCTACAAACACTGCAATAGTCGTCAATATCGGTCCACGTATATTGAATTAATTGACTGAAAATAGACCGTAACGCTTCAAGAACGTCTTTCAAGGTTGGTATGTGGGGTCAATTATATGGACTGCCCGATTGGTAACTGCTACGATTACATATTACTCAGACTGCAACCTCACTCTATGCTTCTTTCCCTTCTGCTTCCCACCTGAAAGTCTTCGTGTTTATATATAGCTAGAGGGAATATCTTTTAAGTGATTAGTTTTGCTTTGCCGAATGTATGGACCTTCGTATTGCCCGGCTTTCGTTTGTGTGTCTATGTGTCTAATTGTTGAAAATAATACTTTTGCGTTCAGACTCACCACACGAGCTTTTTCAACAAAACCATCTACGATACCTTACATACGCCATCAGCAAATGCTTTTTAACTAATCACAGTTAGTAAATTTTCTCGAAGAACGCTCTTAATTCATATCTATATGACACGAGGAGAAAGTTGCGAAAGTTCGCAAATTGAATACGATTTTCTTGTCTTATTTACATTCCTTTGCACAATGTAAATGTGATTCGAGGAAGAAGTAAAGTAACTAACAAAGTAAGTGAAAACAGTTTCTGTTAATGTTTAATGTAATAATAGCAAAAGGGCTAGCATTTATATGAATTTAATAAATAATTCACTTTCGAAATGATCAAATTAGTAAATTTACACCTGATTGTAACTGTAATCGTATTCGTTTACATATACGTATCTACTATATATTTTAAATGAATTTCTTATTTATATATATTGGCAATCCTTAACACATATATAGGATCAACACGGTTTTCGATAAGTGCGTCGTTTGTATATGAGGCTTAGTATATAAATTATATATATATATATATATGTATATATAATATATAAAAATATATATAAAATAAATGTAATAATATATACACATATAATGTATATATATATATATATATATATATACAGGGCGGATGCAATAATTAAGCACATTCAAAAGTGGGTGTAATTTCTTGATAGAAAATGTTTTCCTTTTTTTTTTTCTTTTCAGATCATCAATAGCGATGTATAAACCATCGCAAGAAATGCGAAGACATGCAGTTCTCGTCAGAATATAAGCATAACACATCCATTTAGGGAAATATCAAATTTTCGAAAGTTCGTCCGATTATTCGTAAATAAGCTTTATTGGAAATTGAGAGCATTATTTGGCGGTGTAGAACTTGGGAGAAAACCCAAAAAACATAAGTCCAGTCGTAGCCTTAGGCGACATCCTTTAACATTAGCTTTACCGCGCCCGTCAATTTGAAGGGTTTGTGCGCTGAAGCTCAAAAATTCGGTATAATAAAATATAATAGATATGATAGATATAATAGAATCACGTGATATAAATTGGTTGTTAAGGATTTAATGCAGCAAATATATATGGCCTCTCTCTTTTTCTGGAACGCGCCCATTTCACTGTTTCTAGATGTGGTATACCTACTTTTACCGAAACCCGTCAATTTGACTGTTGTGAATCGTCGCAGTCGCAAAAATAAAATAAATAAGAAGCTGAAATTTGATACAAACATTCCCTGATCAATTAGGAATATGTAGCTCTAGTGTTAAGCGAAGTCAAAAGTCGATTTGTAACAAAATACCCTGTTTATAATAAACTCAACACTTCTTCAACATGACGATAATACAACATTATAATTATCTGTCTCTCTCTGTCCCTATCTCTCTCATTTTTAACATACTTTAAACTATCCCTCTTACAGAATTCAATGCGGATACGCAAAGTGTGCACAGAACTATATGAACAAACAAACAAATAAACAAACACACACACACACATCCTTACATACACGCAATATACATACATATATATATATATATATAGATTTGTTAACGGATGCTTGACAATTTGGGTCAATAACAATTACAATCTGGTACTATTATTTCGATCGTATATGTGTTGCTTTATTCTTCTTCAGTTCACTCTGCCTTACTCTCGCTTGCTGCAATGATTGTTCTTATGTATTATACACTTACGTTAGGAAACTGAAGATGGAAGACTGTGTGACTGCCAAGTGAATGGGTGTGTGTGCGCTCGTGCGCGTGAAAATTGTAAATTGTAAAGTCCGAAGCAACTAAAGAACCCACATTTAATAGCACTCACACCGTAGCACTTACACACACACGCACACATGCACACGCGTATGTGCAAATAACTACATACGTCTGTATATAATACACGTAGATATATGTATATATATACATATACATATATATATATATGTATATACATATACATATATATATATATATATATATACACATATATACATATATATATATATATATATACACATATACATACATATATATATATATATATATACACATACACGTGTATATATAA
>KK502507.1:528393-684333 GCA_000688735.1 Glossina austeni
TATATACATATATATATATATATATATATACACATATATACATATATATATATATATATATATATATATACATACATATATATATATATAGATGTACACATGCACGTGAATATATAACCTAAATATATTCATAAACTTAACAAAGACAAAATGTTTGTACAATAAACATGTTCATCTTAATTAAAATGATTTAAACATTAATATCAAAAACAGTTTTACATCAGAATTTCTATTATAAGTTGCTTGCGTGAAACTAAAATAATATCAATGACAATATTTTCATCAACATGGATATGCATGGCAGTACCATTAACACATTTCGAGATATGCGTACGAGTTTCAGAAAAAATATGTAATAAATACCTAAATAGTTAAACTGAAATATTTTATGAGAGTGTACATATTTGCTTTCTTTATATTAGGTATACAAATTGAAAGTTCTCGTTTTTTGATGAAATCCAGTTTCACCAGAAAGACACTTGTTACCAATGTTAATAACCAAAATATTTGTCTCCATTGCCTATGGTCTTTTGCCTTTTATTGGATAGCTTGCGGATACTCTCGCGGTGGAAACTTCGTAGTTGCACCGTGAAATAGTCATCGACGCATTTTCGCACATTTTCAACTTTTGCGATTCGTTGATCCGCTAAATATGACTGCATTGATCTGAAGCAACGGTAATCAGAAGTAGACTTGTCGGGAGAATAAGCCGCAATCAATAGATATTCGCAGACCATGTTCAAGATCATTTTCTTTATTGCTTTTGGGGGGGAAGAATGGACATGTGCCAATTTCCATCATTTTCAAGACTAAAATGTTTCGCACGAAAGCTCGTAAAGCTTTTACTCCATTTTCACTCCAAGCCAATTTAATCGTTTCCTTAGCTTTATCTTCAATCCATCTCTTTACATTCTGATATACAGCAGACAGGCGCCTTTTAAACAACTGAAGACTATAGCGTTCAGGCACCAATATCCAAGCTTTCGGAAGAGTGAACGCGTTATGTATATTTTATGAACCAATCAATTTCAAATTACAAAAATTATAGGTACCTCTTACATATGGCATAGGCGTGACTGTAAAGGAATCTAATTAAATATAGCTGAAGAAAAGATAATGAATCAGCTAAATTTAAAAAAAATATTAAGCCTCTAGGAGATCATAAAACTAATGTATTCGCTTTGCTCATTTAGTTCTATGCTTAGGCTTAATATTTCGTTCTATAATATTTATCTCTATTTACTTGCAGCTGAAATTAAAGTGAATCGATTATCCTTGCAAAAGATAATTCAGAGAATAATGTATGAAATACCTACGAGAATCGTAAGTAACATTCCTTTTCCATTAGTTATGTATAGCTCCAGCTCTTTTATTTTTGAAGTGGATATATCCGGATTGGACATAAGATTATATTATATTGCAAGAGGAAAAAATTGTAATGAAATTTTGTTTTAATTGCTTATCGATTGTCAATTGATGAACGTGTAAAGAAAGTCATAGTATGCTTGCAAATTTTAGCCCATTCCAATAGCTGGCTAACTGCTATACATTCAACTAAATGGAAATGACATAAATAATTTTTACCTATCAATTATTGTTATATAGACAATTGTCTAACACACACAGCAACATCAACTCCTTGAGGATATCATCAATTAAAATTGTCCTTTAAGGCTTTTGATTACGACAGCAAGAGATAATATTTTTCTTTTTATTTTTAATTATTTATTTACCCTACACCACTTGTGGGGAGAATACGTTGAGTGTACACGAAGGAGTGCGACACTTTGTTACGATCAAAGCCGCTTTTGTTAATAACTCTCACCCCCTTATACGACATTCAAACATGAAGATATCAATATTGCTATTTGCGTTGAGGCTCCCATGTGTGGCAATTTTTTCTATCTATAATGCTTTAATATTAAATATCTCAAAACCTTTCCATTTCTTTTGGTCGTGCAATATATTTGCCGCCAGATTGTCAGAGAAAGCACACTTTACGATTGCAGTAGGTGGAACAGATGAAAACGACTGCAGATACTACATAAACAACCGAACTTGAATTTAAGCCTACCTAGGTTAACTCGGTAGTACTTGTGATTGCAGTTCATTGGAGTTATGTAGAAGTTTGTCACGCCATGCTGCGTAAGAACCGTTGGGCCTATGCTCGGGGTGAGCCTATACGAGCACTTTCCCTTCACCATTTTTATGTGATATATCTGCATCCCCACGTTTTTCGAAGTATTTTGATGAAATTTGGTCCACAGTTTATATATCCCAACTTAATTCTGTCAGGTTGTGAAGAGTTATCGAATATTACACTGTGGTCCAATTCAAGATGTGGGTAAAGTAGTGCGGGCTTATCCAAATGGATATGTTTTTTCTTTTCTTATATTATCAGTAATCGAACTAACGTATAGATCAAATTTTATGTCAATATATCCAATGGTTAGTCACATACGTTTTTTTCAACTTTACTCAGTACTTGTGAAAGCTCAGTATTCGATTTGAGATGATCTCCGTGATGATCCGTGTGGTTAGAAAGATGGAGTGATAATGATAAGTCAGATGAAGCTAAACATAATGAACAAGCTGATGGCGAAACAAAATGAATTGAATTTTTGCTGAGATGGTCTCGACAAAGCAATGCAGTATAACGAGATGCGTTAGTGTAAGGCAATAATCAACTATTACCTGCTAATAAGTTTGACGAATAGTTTCGCATAAACGGCACATGAAATTCAAATTGTGTTTCTTGTTAGAAAATTTGTATTTAGAAGCTATAACATATACATTTATATATATAATATATGGAATGTTTGTTCACTATTTACATTCTACTGTGGCCAAAAAGTAAGATCAATATTCAAATTAAATTACGTGTGTATATTGAATATCAGAAACTTTTTTCTCTAAATTGATAGCACTATGGCAGACGTCTGCGCCAAATTTCACATTAGTGTTTCAGCTGCGCTTGGTTTTGTACGACGCAAAAAGTATTTTTTTTTCGGATTTTTCGACGTGTTTGAGGACATGGTTTTGACTACCAATCGGTCATGAAACACACTATTACCACGGACGGAGATGACACTTGGATTAACGCATATAACCCGGAAACAACTGATCAACCGACCGAATAGAGTGCAAAAACTGAGCCAAACCGAAAAACTTACTAAACTAAAAGCTTACGTTCGAAGTGTCAAAGCGATGATCCTCTTATTGCGGCTTGCCAGACAACTTTATAATATTAGGATTTGCGATTACTAAATTTGAGTTTGTTTAGAATTCAATATTGCTCATCATCAATTTTTAAAGTAATTTGGAATCATTCTTATTATATTTAAAACTTTAGAAATGTTTCTTCCGTCGTCTTTCAATAATATTGCATCTCCTTCTTGCGTATTTGATCGGTCCTCGAGTAATTGAGTAATGGCGTCAAGTGTTTATATTCAAAAATTTTCGAAGCCCACAATGCTACTCGTTTTTCATGATAACGTCGCGATTCCTTAAGAATTGGTCAACAATTGAAAACTTTCACCAGCATTGTTCTTCGACTTCAACAATTGAAATAACATTTCTCGCATACGGCACACGACTTATACACACTGTCCACGCTTGAATAAACTGAGATATGCTTTAATATAAAACCAATATATGGTACTTTGATGGCACGACTGCGATTGCTCTCTCCCCCTTAAAAGCCTCTCAATATTTAATATGAAGACAATATATTCCAAGTGAATAGTAGCATGATAAATTTTCACAAATATGATTTTATTGAAAATCAATTCGATGTTAAAAGTCTTTACAAAAAGTGAAGTACTCAGACTCTTTCAAAACTGCAAATTTAACGTTTGAATTGACTTATGCAAACAATATGATTTACGATTTTCTTTCAATTATTGCAAAAAACAACAACGAAAAGAAAAAAATATTTTCTTTAAATACTTGTAAAAATCAACTATTTGCACTTTATTATAGAATATATCTATAAAAACATAAATATTCATATGTGTGTCAGAAAATCACTATATAAAATACATATAAAAAAAAAAAATTAAAGTATGAACAAATATTCCTATGTTTGACTAACTTTTTGCAATTTTTCGTATCATTTGTTAAAAAAGAAAAAAAAAGAACCAAATAAATACACTTTTTTAAAATTTCCTAAATTCATTTAATATCATCTGCATTCATATTTACCTAGATATATAAACATGTATTTATTTATGTATTATAAATATCCATATATATCTACAAATATATAGATATCACTTTAAATAAATGTGTTTGATGATTATTTGTTACATTATGCGAAAACGATTCGTCACAAGACGCTTGCTTGATTGATGCTTATCTACTTATTACTTATGCTTATTATATTTGCTTATGTTAAATTTCACTTCAATCATACCTCATACCTTATATAAAATATAGGTAATATTATATTATAATTTTCGTTTGCGTCTTCTACTTCAGGCTTATTTTTAATTTTGATCTATATAAATACAAACTGAATGTATCGTTTTTTTTTATTTCAATTTTCATTTCCCGAAGAATTTGCAATAATAAGGAAAATATAACCGTAACGGCAGAAGTCATGGCTACAATAATTATCTCGCAGAGTGTAATTCTGTAGCTTGCGCAAACACTACGATAAAATTAACATACTTTCCTTCTTCACTAATAAATGTAAAAAACTGAACATCTGTCAATTACAGTCGATTCCATCTAATAGAGTCCATATCATTTAGGAATTTTTTTTGCTTGCAGGCAGATTTGTTTGTATGCAATTTCCTTTTTTCAATTTTATTATTGAATCTTGATACTTATCTTTGAACTAATTGGATGCATTAATTTTTTCTGTCACGAGGTGGCAAAAGCACAGTGGAACGCAATTCATAGCTGGGAGAAGAAGTGAATTAAATAAACCAGATAGACCCAGGGGAATGAAACTCGAATAGATAACCGTTAGAAGATGAAGACGATGAAACAAAGTATGGAAAGCCTCCAGAAAGCAGGTCGTCGACAAAGGTCACAATGATTACGGTGGAAACCAGATATCTATGATGCTTAACAAAATTTCATCCTTAATATTGAAATAACTTGAATTAATTCTATGGAGGACAGCGAGAGCTTTATATACATAGAGTTGTAACAAAGTAGAACGCAATCAAAATTAAAAGGAGCAATACATGAAATACATGAATTCAGTTCTTTGCGATAGTTCAAGAGGTAAAGTTAACATAACAACAAAGTTCAGTAAAAATCAACTTTTATTTCTCTATCTCTTTTCCTCTATATTGAATTTCTTTTACTAATAGACTTTACGTCAGCAAAATTATCAAACAATGCGAAAAAGTAATCATTGTCCAGTGAAAGTATTATTTTCTTTCTAGGCATAACCTACGAAAAATTTCGCCGCGACCATAAAGGGCTGATATTTGGTGTAAGTGAGCCCTTTAATCGAACTGACACTATAACTTAGCGGGTATAAATGAAGAGACGATAGACTCATTGCCTTCATAATATGCTTAATATCTCTTTCTATTGGATAATCAATCATATTTATTGTGTGTTATATGTTAGTTCAAAAATTTGATCTCGGTTTTTACAGATTGTGCTTAAAGGACCAAAGGCTTTATTAGATGAAATCGATTGTCTTTAAAAGCCATTATGCTAATAAATTGTTTCCTTATTTCAAATAATTTTAACTTGTTTCGCTTTTATTTATTGCATTCAATCAGCCTTTAAGGCCTTTAGTTTAATTGTATTTTGCAATTTTTAATATTTATTTTCAATTAAATTTTCTATTTGAAAATGTAAAATTAAAATTATACTAAATTGATAATGTGTTTATGCATAACACAGAATTATATTCATGTCCAATTTTCACTTGATTAAACGAAAGACGTTGAAAAGAAGGACAAAAAGTGGAATGAATGTTTGAAGTAATAATTGACAGCAAAGGAAACGAATTTTAAATTCTATTGTGATTAAAAGGTGAGAAAAAATTAAATTAACTTTTAATCGGTTCTTTCGATATTCGAAGCTTCAAACTCAAAATGTCTATGTGTGATGTTTACTTACCAAGTTTTTATATTTCGTTGTGGCGGGTATATTAAAGTTCATTAATATTTGTGACACAACAAAAAGCGCGTTCTTTGATCAATATGACTGGAAGACCACTCTGCCAGTGAATAGTCATTGAATAAAATAGTAAGAGAAAAGTCGTAATCAATTAATTCTAGGTAAAGTTTTGGGTTCATCATCTAAGGGGAGTACTTTTATATATCCGTTCTTTTTAAGTGAATGGCAATATGAAAAATTATGGAAAAAGAAAAAAATATGCTTTTATGCTGTCTTGATGGCATCAACGGCCAGTTGTCTTTATGGGGTGCCCTCTAATACAAGAAACTTAAAATTCTGACAAAATAAGTCTTTTTTTCTGTTATTATTATATTTTTAATATGATCAATTACACAGGGGAGTTCCCATATACTTATAACACAGTCATGGTCAGAACGAAGTATGGAAAGAGATAGAGAATGTCCGCAACCTAGGCATGATCCCGCTACTACTGCAAAGCCAGAAGACGAAGAAGGTAAAGCCCATCTATTTAACGCTGCCACAAAGCTCTTCGAAGGGCCGTTCCCAGCAGTGAGTAAAGAGACATGCCTAGCAGATATTTTGTAAGCAACAAAACTGAGAGTAGCTATTCTCCCCGAAGTAAATTCTTTGTGCTACCTGAATTTGGTAGTTCACAAGAGTTCAGAATATGCAGCTCTGGGGTTATACTATACGCGTCGTAAACCCGCTCTTTCATTTTCATTAATATTTACTTCCGAGAGTTCTATCGAATTTCTCTCCATTTTCAATTTGCAAGAAGAAACATCGACACAGCAATCTGACGATCCCGGCCGCACCACCACTCGGGTTCATAAGAATCGCACGCTAAAATTGTGTTGACATCCAAAGTAGTTGATTATATAGAAAAAAACTCTGGAAGCACATAGCTTCCGGGATGCATAAACGGGCAATTAAAACAACGCACTATGCCAAATTGATTATTTATGAAGATGACAAATGTAGTCTATGTACAATAACTTACGTAGCATTCAGGACCTATTTCTGGGCTATGTACTTCACCTTTTGAAAACCTCTCCCATAGAGGTTACAAGTATACTAATTTCTTATTCAAGTTGAGTCTTGCATTTAATATAATTGTTATTAATTCTTTTCATCTTTATTGAAATTAATGCTGGGTTCATGATAATAATACATCATTCAATAAGTCTCCTGCCTGACAAATATATGTCGACACTGGATAGTGCCAGCCCAGCTTCTACTTCAAGCAAAATGTGTCAAAATTTGATGACATGCTCACCATTAGTTTGCAAGGTAGAGTTGTTTTAGTGATGATATTTTTGTAATTTTCAAAGCAAAGGAAAAATTTGAATTTCGTTCGTTGATTGAGAATTGCTTTTGGGTGAGAAAATCAGCGCTAACTTGAAAGTATTATGGGGCAACCCTTGCCTGTCGACAAGATAAATTTGCGTATGGTTTGCTAATTTTAAATAATGTCGTATGGACATCGATGGCGTTCAACTCTCTGGTGGCCCATCTCAACGATATCCGAGACAGTGTGTTCACTATTTTGCATGAGCATGCTTCCATGAGAAAGGTCTTTTCGAAGTCGGTGCTGGATTTGTTCACATTTGACAACAACATGTTGATGACTCACAGCATTGTTTGGCACTGTTTAGGTGAAATAGAAAGGAATTTTTCATGAACAGCCAGCCAAGTAGGCAACAGAGGGCGAAAGCCGTCCAATGCGATCAAAAAAGTAGTCTAACTAAAACAACTCTAACTTGTAAACTAATGGCCAGAATGTTATAAAATTTCAACACGTATCAGTCGAAGCATAGCACGATCCACAAATCATATGGGTAGGTCAACAATGATGCCATATAAGTGTCAGACCGTAAAGTTATTGAGTGATATGATAAAAAACTATATATTACACAAAATATTCTTCCTCGCTAATCACATTCCTTCCTGATATTCGGTAAACGAATAAATCAAGCATAAAAATTTTTCTCTATTGTTTACGGTTTTTCTGTGAGATTGTGTTTCTTTGCCTCTGAATATTTGTGCAATTTCGACTTTTTCATATGAATGTTGATCTTTAAGGCTTTACGTAACAGAATACATTCTTCCGTTACAAACAATAACAACAATAAACAAGTTTTCAGGAGTTTTGAATAAGTTGACTTCTATCCCATAAAATAAACAAAGACCGAAAATTCCACTTTTTCTTCTACCAGGGTTCAGAGTACGCATATCGTTGACATCGACAGTAAAAGCGAATATTCTTGGTCTCTCTTAACGGATTAATTGGCTGTAGTGTACGATGAGTTTCTTCAACTACCATCAGTAGAGAAAGCTATCAACATCAGTTGATTGAATTTGACAGAAAATCAGGCGTAATATACCAAAAACCGTCGTGCTTCTCCAGTGTAATGCTGTTCGGCTCCACATGGTAAAGCCTGTCTAGGAAACGTTAGCAACAATGAACAGGAATGCGCATGTGATTGAAAGCACTATTCCTGAAAGAGACTATGTTCCTGAAGACAAAACCTAAGCTTGCAGCAAAAAGAATATTTATTATTACTCATATCCGGGGATCGTTCACCGATGAAGAGACTTACAATAATTTTAAGACTCCGCTTATAACGAAACTTTCGGGACTTTACAAATTGTTAACCAATGTCAGATGTGCTTAGACTTACTTATGATTATATTCATACCTTTTTCCCTGTCGTTAATGTTCTTGAAATTAGGCGAAATTAAAAATTAAAATTTTATTTTGAGGCAAGTACTCGCCGAAGAACAAATCAAGCTCAACGGTGAATTTGCTCACACAAACACATCAGCTTTGAGAATAGTCGAAAACCTAGAACTTAAATTGTACTCTAGAAAATGTGCCAAAGCTTCTCGCATGTGTTTACCAGGAATTTGTTGGCAAATTGAATTTGAAAATACATGAATGGTTGCTTTAAAAATTATTTCAGTCCGGCCGCCGTTATATAATCATAAAGAACTAAATATTATTAAATAACTATGTAGTGCGCTAACTTATTAGTTATCAATTATTATCTACAATGAAGTGCAAAATATTAATACCCTTCGATAGCAATGCAGTTAGCTCAATCTACAACCCTTATTTCTCCATTGACCTTTAAACCCTATGTAAGGTTTACGCTAGAAATGTTATTTAAATGCACATGCTTGAAAGTGTTTATTACAGCAAAAATTATAATTATGATTTATTTATGTAACCAAATAATATATAATAATAGCGAGTAAAAAAAATAAAAATAAAAAAATCAATACAAAATAAAATGAATAATTGCTGCATATTGGTAAATAATTACAAAATTTTCAGTAGAGCATAGCACGACAATATTATAAATAAATTAAAATTAATATACATACATGTGTACTCTCTCTTAAATGTCAATTAATTTGAAAGAATAATACATTAAATGAATAAATGTGCTTCAATAATAAACGTACACAAGCTTACATATTAACATTTATATAACACTATATTGAAACTACCATCTAGCC
This sequence comes from Glossina austeni, assembly GCA_000688735.1. NCBI lineage: Eukaryota > Metazoa > Arthropoda > Insecta > Diptera > Glossinidae > Glossina > Glossina austeni. The sequence goes on from KK502507.1 coordinate 538,027, forward strand.
AGCTAGTCTAGTCTATATATATATATATACATATATATATTCATATATTCACATATTGATACATTCATATACATATAAACATATTTATATATATAATAAGTGCACGAACATTATGCGTATGTTTTAAGGCAAATAATATAACAAGTCCGCCCGTGCATGCACGTGTATAATATGCTCCAGTAGTATGCGCACATTTGCAGACAATAAGGCTTTTATTGCTTAAATCATACAAATTATTTTCAACATTAATCGTGCAGAAGTAAAAAAGAGATAAATAAATAAATAAAAATAAAAATATATTTTAACAAAAAAGAAAAACATTAAATAGCCATTAATTGATTTATATAATTAAAATTAATGAGCATCGACATACATATTTGTAGGGCGATATATCTTTGTATATACATATATAAAACAAGAACAAACATACATAATAATAATCTTCAATACGCATCAACCATAAGAGATATTATTTTCTATTATTAATCGTCTTCAAAACATGGATTCAGAGTTGAAAATTTTTAGGAAATCTGCATATTAATATCATTGTAATAGGTTTCAATTTTGAGTCCTGTTGATGTCATAGGTGCGTATACGGGCGGATTAAAGCCCTTTTTACCCAAGCTTCAAGCAAATCAATCAAGATTATCAACGTCAAGTTTGTCAATTCATAACAACAAAAATGTTAAATAAAAATTTTAGATTATGCCAATTTTTTAAAAAAATACAAATTATAAAATATTTACATGATCTCTTTTCAATTCTCATTCATTTAAGACTATATACTTCTGTCAATATTTAAGTTAGTTACCGAACCAGTTCCTTATAAATACTTTCCAGAAATGCTTTGAGTTAATTCTACGAACTTTCTTATTGGCAATAATCGAGAATGCAAACTCGCACTCCACATAATTTTCTTTAGAGTTTCATGAAAAAGAAAATCGTCTCACGGCTTCGATCCGGGTCCAATACTATTAATAGATATCTTAACTAGAAACTCGTGTGCAGGAAGTGAACCGTAATTACGCGCATACTCATTGTGTAAGCTACAAGACTTTATCAAGTCAAGAACCATTTAATGTTTTCAAAAAACTTCTGACTATCAACAGGCAAGAAAATTAAATTTGGTCCATTTCTAAATTCTTTCGCAAATTTGTAAGCGATATGTTCATTTTCGCTAACGGGAGAATCTTTACCACATATACTACAAAGTTGCGCAAACAGATAGAGGGACAGAGGAACAGGCGGACATATTAAGGTGCATTCAAGATTTGAAACTGACGAAAAATTTGTAAACTTTATGGAGTTTTTGAAATTTGTTTCCACATGAAGGTATTGAAAAAACAAAAAAATGTTGATACAGAGATATTGGATAGGCGTGGTTCATACACAAATGCTACATCACAAATGCAAGCATCGCCGGTAGAATATGCGTTCAAATTTTTGTATAAACATTTGCTTTAGTTTATGAGTAATAAGCAAAAACTAATTTTTTATTCCTGCAGAGGTGTTTTCAGTTGACGTGCTGCAATGGGCGTATCCTTCTACCGATTGGGCCCATGTTTAATAACAACCTGTATGCAAGAGCTTCCAATGCTTTTGTCAAACTTGAAGTCGATAGCTTCATTTTTCCGGCCAGGACAATATTTAGAAAAGACATTATATAAACGGACAGACGGATATGGTTAAATCGATTTAGAATTTGATGCTGAAAGAAGAATATATATACTTTCTGAAGTCTCTGAAGCTCCCCTCTGGTCGTTGCAAACATTTTAACAATATGAATATATACCTCTCATCCTTCGGTGAAATTGATCTAAACTTTTCAAAGGACACGCCTACAACGTCCACATGCCTATACGACAAAAGCTTTTATTTTGAAAATAGAAGAAAACAACTGCGCCCACTCGCTATTGCAGAGCATGAGAATTTTGTTCTTGTACTTCTTTTGTGTTTTTTTGGGGTAAACGGTGATGGCTATAAAGAGAATTTAATCCCGAGCGAATTTAATTTTCTTAACTGTTTTTTCGTCTTTCTCTTTAGATGATCAACTACTCAGGAAAAAATGATTAACAAACTTATAAATAAAGAAGGAAGGGAAGTGGAAATAGAGTTGGTGAACTAACTTTTTTCGTTGCTTCCTGTAAGCGTGTTGTGAACAGTGGAATAGATTTTTCCAAGTAAATTCTTTTGGAGGCCGGCAACACGGTCAAAGCAAAAATAGTCCGGTCAATGTGTCATGCGCTGTTCAAGCAAGTGTGGCAGAAAGCCGAGCAGTCCGATTAAAGGTCTCATTTGAATAATAGACTTCTTTTATCTACACCGAACCGTTTCCATACATAAACACAGCACAGTCCACGTATGCTTGATGCTAAAAAGTGTGGAAAGTCCTATTGTACCATTGTGCTGAGATTGTGTTTATAGGACTAAGATTTTATTAATATTTAAGATTTTATTAATGTATATGAGGGAAGGATTGGACTAATACCGCGTTAAGATAAAAGCATGAGGAGGCAATATTGGACTAAGACTTCACTAAGTTATAAACACAAGCGAGAAGTATTAGAGCTCGCTATGGTGAAATCATGTTTTTTAGCGTATTGCTCATGTCTTTCGTTCAGTCGCACACATTCAATATGGATGGTTTGATTTAAATGGAACAAGCCGTAATACACCAAACACAGCCGATATTCGCATATATGATCATGGTGGTTGTTCAACCGTATTGGCGATGCTAAAGGTTCGCTTAGTCTACATTATGACTATTTGCACTTTGAATATCGCAGTGGATGCCTTCTTCATTGCTCACCAGAAGTTGGCAGGACTATCTTTGTTTTGTTGTTGTTTATGTTTTTCCGATCAGTTTGGCAACTCTGCGTGCGCGGTATAGTATTTTTTATTTCTTTTAATTTTTGTGGCTACTTAGCTTTTTCGTTGTGCTAAATTATAAGAAATTGTAAAATAAAGTGAGTGTATTTAAAGTAAGAGGAATAAATTTGTTTTCTTGCTTTAATTCATTTGGTTTTTGCAAGCAATAATTGAGTTCTGTATAAGTCTCTCTTTTTGTTGTTGTTTGTTTTGTTCTACTTTCTCTCTTTTTTTTTGGTATTTGCAATTTTGTTTTCCCTTCACTCTCTTAGCACAGTGGTTATCGTAACTGAGAAGTTTACTCAAACTTGCGGATAGTTTGTGCTGTTGATTTATTTATTTTATTTGCAATTTGCTCGTGGACATGGATTGTTTATATATGCCTTGTCGTGCGAAAACGGGCCCTAGTCTGAACGGTTCATTTCTTGTTGGCTTTGTGATCGTTTTTGCCATGCAAAATGTGCCGGTATTATCGGCCGTGCTGCTGACGCATTCGCTGATCCCTCGAAAGGTTTACGTTGGTCATGTCCTGACTGTAGGAAGCGAGATATTGACTTTTACAAACTCTTCACGGAAACGGGAAATGGTTTTTCGGAATTGAGTAGAAATCTCTGCTCCTTATATGAGAAGTTTGAGCTGATTAAGTCTAGGTTTGATGAGTGCCGTCTTATTGAGCACTCATCTTCTTCCCAGCCTAGCAAAATAACAACTCGTAGCGTAGCGTGTGGGACGGCCTCTCCGATTCCTTTTAAACGTGGTTCGCTGGTGCAGGTTGACGCTCCCTCTAACTCCACACCGAAAGTCACCGCTTCCGATACTGCTGAGTCGGTCGGTAACAAAACAATTACAAACAAGCCGACAAGTCCTTCTGTTTTAAGTTATGCTCAAGTGGCAAGTGCGTCCCCTTCTAGTCCCATCGCTCATTCTATTCAGGCGTCTTCTCCTAAAAATAATAATGAGCAAAATCAATTATCCTCTCCCACTGGCGGTTCGAATACTGGTCAACAAAATGGGCATGTCGCACAAGCTGCTCGTGCAAGTGTGGTAACCCCCTCAATTTTTTCCCCATCTCATAACGCCCCAGCCATGAACCCTACTGTTCCTAGTAGTAATGTCATTTCCTTGACGGCAGTTCCTCCCAGGAAAGCAATATTTGTGTCAAGACTGGCACCTGAAACATCAGTGGATAACATAAAAAGCTATCTGGCGGCGAAAGTCCCATCAGTCAACTTAAAGCGCGTTACCATTTTCAAAATGTCTCCTTCTCAATCTAGAGCAATCTCTTCATTTAAAATACTTGTTCCGACTGAAAACAGTAATATGTTGTTAAATAAACCACTGTGGCCAGTAGGATCCTTAATTAAGGAATTTATTCCTCGTGATCGACCTCGTAATACCAAAGCAGTGGTCCCGTCGCCTTCAAAAAACTAAATGTTTCTTCGGGCCCATTATATCTCATTTATCAAAATGTTAGGGGCCTAAATTCATTGCCGACCTCCGAGTAAATGTCCCCCGTGGTTTAATAAGACAATTAAATATTATAAGAATAGGAAAAACAAGCTTTTCAAGAAATTTTCGAAAAGTGGCTCTTCTTTAGACTATTTCGCTTACTCAGCCGCAAGGCATAGATTTAACTCCCTCAATCATCAATATTACTGCAGATACCTTCAGTTCATTAGATCCTCTCTGTTTGCTAATCTCAAATACTTCTTTAAATTTGTTAATTCAAAAAGAAAAGTTTCCGCACATCCCTCGCATGTTTCTTTTAATGGCTCTGACTCCTGGGATGATTTTGAAATCTCAAATCTGTTTGCTGAGTACTTCCGACGAAACTTTTCGACTGCTAGTTTTGATTTATCAGTTAATTACGCATACCCTATAACTAACTTGGTTTCAATACCTAAATTGGTTATTTCTGAAGACGACGTTTTTAAAGGGTTGAGTTCCCTAAAATACAGTTGTGCGCCTGGACCTGATGGAATTCCATTATGCGTACTTAAATCTTGCGCCGCGGAGCTATGTGGCGTTATCTCTCAGATTTTTAATCAGTCCTTGAATGTAGGCGTGTTCCCTTTGTCTTGGAAGAGTTGTTTTATTATTCCTATTCACAAATGTGGGAGCAGACAACTTGTTGAGAACTATAGAGGCATCGCTAAGTTGAGTGTCTTGCCTAAACTGTTAGAGAGTATTGTGACTCAGCATCTGGCTTTTGCCACCAAATCGTATATTTCTCCACTCCAACATGGCTTTCGAAAAGGAAGATCTACGGCCACCAATCTGTTAGAGTCTTTTTCTAGTAGTTCTCGCACTGATGTCATATACACTGATTTTAGCAAAGCGTTTGATTTGGTTAATCATAAATTACTTATCTTTAACTTCAATCCTCTGGCTTCCCTTCCCACTTAGTTAAATGGATAACCTCTTATCTGCATAATAGATCATTCAGGGTTTTGTTTAATTTCACCACCTCAAATGAATTTCGTGTTACTTCAGGTGCACCTCGAGGTAGCCACTTAGGACCCATTTTATTTAATCTATACATTAATGACCTGCCTTCGGTGATTATATCCAGCCAGATCTTAATGTATGCTGATGATATGAAACTGCTTTCTTCCTTTTCCTTAGAATCGCAATCACTTCAGCTTCAAACTGACCTCAATAATTTAGTGGCATGGTGCTCGTCGAATCTTATGACGCTAAACCTAAATAAATGTAAGAAGCTTTCTTTATCAAGAAGGAAGTCATTCATTACCCATTATTTCATAGATTCACACAAGTTGGAGGATGTCGAGTCGTTCACAGATTAGGGCGTTCTCTTCGACCATAGGTCATGTTTTAACTTGCATGTCGAGTGCTCGTTAAGCAAAGCTAGGTCCGCGCTTGGTTTCGTAAAGAGGTGGTCCAAAGAGCTGGATGATCCTTATATTACTAAAAGGCTGTACACGTGTTTGGTTAGACCTATACTTGAGTATGCTTCTGTTGTGTGGTCTCCCTCATATAGGTGCTATGTAGATTCAATTGAATCTGTTCAAAGGCAATTCTTGCTGTTTGCCCTGAGGAATTTGGATTGGGATCCGATTGCCTCTCTTCCCCCCTATGAAAATAGGTTGCTTCTGCTGTCCTTACCGTCTCTTGAGAAACGTAGATTTCTTCTTGGAGGCTCCTTCGTTATCAAAGTAATAAACGGTGCTATTGACTCGTCGTCATTACTTGGAGAAATAGGTTTCAATGCTCCTAACCGCTCCTCTAGGCACTTTACCTTGGTTAGGCTTAGCCAATGTAAATATAATTACGAGCTGTTTAACCCGCTCAGTGTTGTTTGCAAGAACCTAAATGACGTCTATCATTTATTCTCATTATCGGACTCTCTAAAGTCCATTAAAGCACACGTGCTTAACACACGTGATCTGCCTATGTCGTATTTAAACCAACTCTAACACTCCCTAAAAAGTCATTATGGCTCGAAAATGAATTGTTGTTAACTATTATCGGTTGCCAAGCTTACGCATGTTTGCGATGGCTTAGGGGTTCATTTGCAATTTGGTCATGTACCGGTTGTGGGTGTGGCTCTGTGCTAATTGTATACACGCTTTTTTCTTTTTTTTTCTTTTTTCGTTGTTATTTGTTTTATTATACTTATACTAAGTTTTGATAATAATTAATTTAAGATTTACTTTAAGAGTCATTTGAACTCGACTGTCGTTTGTTTTAGTCGAGTTCCTGTATAATTAGAATAAATAAATAAATAAATAAGTAAATAATTGACTTTTCATGTCTGCATAAAACTATGTTATATGCGCTGCAATCCAATAACTTGTAGTGGTCAGCCTAAAGGTGGTATTTTTGGACGTTGTAGTCACAGTTCGTATAGTTTTAGTTATGATTTTTCTTGTAAAATAAAAAAAGTTTATGTAATGTGATCAAAAAGTGAATAATAATAAATGCCATTCTTTAATGCAATTATGGCACCGTTCTTCTAATTCGGTTCTTCTAATAGTTTTCGTAGTTTTAGTAGATCATTTATAACATATAAAAATCTGCTCCTGTTTTCTGTAATTTTTTATTAATAATTTATTCGTTTGTAGATAGAGGATATGGTGTATATGGGAGGTATTGGGGACGTTGTAATGATGGGAAAACCATAAAGCACAATTTTTCTAGGAGCTTTTAAAGTACAAAAGTCACGCAGCTAAACGTTGCATTGTGCATCTTGGAATCAAATCTATCCGTTCTTGAAATTAAAAATCTTTCAATTTTTTTAAGTACTCTTTCTGTAGGCAAATGAAAAAACAAACCAATGAAGGCACGGAAACAATTCAAAAGTTCCTTAAAAAATTAAGCTCTAATCAGAAATCCATTTATTACGAGCAAAATTTGAAAATGGTTATCACACAGCATTTACTGGTTATGAGTATAAGCGACATCTTTAACATATAAATAAAATATAGTTAGACTTCATTTAGATAAGTGTTTTTCTTTTAAAAGCATCGACAGGAACAGGAAATTTGTGTAAAAAAAGAACAATCAAACGCACACAAGTACTTAAATGCATACGCACGTACGCGTGGTAAATTTATTTATATGGAGAACCATTCTCCTTCCGTGCTTTCTCATGAGATAATAATATTCATGCATTTTGTTGAATATGTCAGAAACCTTGTTTGTGTTGATATTTCGAAGAATAAAAATTGATATTACACGCTGAGCTTTTTGGAAATGTCGACTTGAGTAAATATTTTTTGAATAAATGAAGGGAAAGTGGTTTAATCCAAACTATGTAATTTCAATTAAATGAAAATATTTTCAATCATACAAACGAATAGACTAAGGAATTGAAAAGTAGCTTGAGCGTTACGCCAAATACAATCCTTTATCTCTCTTCGGCATAAAGAGTAAAAGCATTATTACGTTTTACCATGAAAAGGTTTACTATTTATAACAATCCTTATGTAGGAACGAACGCGAATAATAGACCTATGCAGTTCAAACTTATCGCGAGATACATTTATATGTCAATTTTCTTCTCTGATACTAGTTTTCAACGTAAAATATTAAAAATTAGATGTCATTGGGATACAACGGTTCCATTTTCATCTATATCAGTATATGGAGAGCCGACTGTAAAAAATAGACGTATTTCTCTTAACCTCGCCACAAAAAATTTATGCATTGTACATGTTAAATACCTTGCGGATTAATTTCGTCATAAAGCACTCAAACTTAAATTTTCTTGCCATATACGAGTTTATTTGTTGTCAAAACATGTAAATGGGAAAGGATTCAAAAAATACTGCCATATCATCCAAACTTTCCACATTAAGTGGGTGTTCAAAATTCCAATTTTTTTTTTTTAATAATGACCAACTGCTCAGGTCGTATAACAGCAATATGGTGGCCGCAGCCTAGTGGGCGTATGCCCAATTGATAACTTTTATGCCTTTACCCATATTAAGCACTTACTATACCTACAATCTAGGAAAAATCCCACTTGAGATTTGAACTCACGCTGTCGCAGTCGTTGTTTTTACCTGCTTGGCTATGCAGGCTTATCGCGAAGAGGTGGGTGTACAATTGCACTGTCCAATTAATTTTCAAGAGCGCCAGTATATAAAATTTTATCGAAATATCTGGAATATTGAAAATTGTTGGCTAAAAACAAAAGTATCTGGACAGACATCCGATATTAAATCCAAAACAAACAGACATGCTTAACTAAATAAAGAAAATGATCCTAATTTGGTTGGTATAAAAAAGGCGGGTGTTGCATATATGTCCGTAAAAATTTGATATAAGTGATATAGAGTGTAGGATCACAGGAGATCCCATCCCAAAATTACCAATGGTGACGACGAAAAACACGTGTTTCACGCTTTTTTTTAAATTTTGCAAAAAACAAAAATTGCAATAATTTACTTAGATAAGAGACAGTGCTATTGCATCATATTATAGTGTGTAATAAAGCGGGCAACAAGATTTCCATGTGCTAAAATCACTTCTTTGGTTTATTTATTTTTGATTATTTCAAAATTGAGATTTTTGATTTAATCCAATATGAGTCTCAACGTCTCACACATAAACAATCGTAAATATTAAAGAATGAGACCATGTGTTTTAGAAGAAGATTTAAAAAATTTTCCAATTTCTATAAACAATATATTATATGAGTCTACTTATACTAATATAAATTTTACAATATATTTACGTACGCTTCTTATTTACAAGTATTCATTGTTTATATCTTTCGTTTACAAAAGAAAAGGCAGGAAATTTTCACAATTTCAACTTTTCGTATTTCCAGCGAGCTGAGGAAATGCATGGTGAGAGCATATGCTTAAACCACTTGTGGTCGAGGATAGGTAGAGCGACATTTTTACTTATTCTACCTATAGATTCAAAACCGTTTTCTGAATCGATTTTTGCATGTGTGGCTGTTTGTTCATGTATGAATAGACAGTAGCCAGCCAAATGAACGTACTTACAAATGGACTGTACGGCAGAAGGTAAGCAATATTTCTTAAATTAAAGTGGTAAGAAAATTAAATTCGGCGGTGATCTGATCTTTTCTGCCCATCATCGTTACCTTACATTAAAAAGAAAAAGAGAAAAAGTAAATTTCCGTACTCTATGGTATTGGATGTGGAAAAATCTTCGTGTATCTGTTGTAGTCTATGAGTAACGAGCGAAAATCACGAAAACTGAAGGTGCTCTTGATGAGTCGGCTGATTTTCAATAACAACCTGCGTGCAAGCACTTAACATATTTCTGTCAAATTTGAAGTCGATAGCTGCAGTTTTGCCGCCAGAAGTATGTTTACGACAAACATTACAGAGACGGACTAACGGGCATGCTTCAATCGATTCAGAATTTAATGCTGATCAACAATATATATACAAGTTATGTAGCCTCTGAGGCGCGCTTCTGAGCGTTACAAACGTTTTGACGAAACAAATATAGCCCTCAACCTTCGATGTGTATAAAAGGAAGCAAACAGCTTTTTAATCTACCGAAACTATTTTATAGATGTTAAAACAATCGTTCTCGTAAAGAAAACACGTTTTTCAAGGTTTTAACATTTGCCTCAAAATACCCTCAATTACTTTTCTTTTCTATTTCATTTGGAACTGTTTTTTGAATTTTGAAAACACAATCACAAATATCTTAAGGAGCTAAATCAAATAAACATGCCGGTTGCAGAATGATATAAATTGAATTTTTGCCAAAAAACATCTTGGAAAAGCAACACAACTCGAGAAGGTACATTATTGTAACGCAAACACCCGCGGAAAGAATTCAATTCTACAATTTAAAAAAACACTTAGTTTTGTGTTGCTTTGATTATCGTAGCACATTCCTTATAGAGTCTGCGATCACTGGGACATTTTCTACAAAAAATTTTACATTCTATGAATCGTATTACGAATTATATTAATGTAGCAATGAGTCAAATTTCTAAGAAAATTCGCTGTATTTTACAAAATTTACAAAACTTTACAAGAAGAAACAATAACGCCGCTTAAGACCGAGGAAAAATTGATGGCGCTTATGATCCCTAATCAAATGTGATATGTCGATAGAAATTTTGATATTAAAACCAATCACTAAAACAAACGACTATATCTTACAAAAAATCTGAGAAGCCGGATATACAAGCAATCGTGATATTACCAACGAATGAAACACTGATTAAAGTATAGTTTTAGCAAACTAACGTAAGGCTTGATACGCGAAAACTTTCGATGTTTGGGTGCCATATGAATTGAATAGCAACGACAAATGAACAAAATACAAGAACGTCGTTAGAAAAAGATCATGGTCGTAGAAAAGTTAAATATCACGAATGGCTTTAAAGCAAGGAATAATGCTTTATGTGTATTTTGGGATTAGAGTGGAATCGTACATTACGAGGCTCTACGGCCTCATCAAAACTTTGAGCAAAATAGCAAAAGTCCCCTTCCAAAACTATTGGTAACTAGAAAGCCCGCACCACGGCATATCGAAGTTGCACTAATTGCGTGGATTTGGATAAAGTCGACCCCCCTAGATCTGTGCTCTGTTTCTATTCTGCACTTCCGATAAAGCTGTACATCTATCTGATAAAGACTTTTCTTTCTGATACGTCAAAGTATCCTATGATTAAAAAAAAAACCACCGAATCGTATGAGTGTTTCTGAAAAGACTGATGTGGATCTTCAACAAACCTCGTACAGTGACTATCTACCAAGCAGTTATGATAACTCAAACCGTGTGTGTATAACAGCCGTTCAATATCTTTTGGTTGTAAATACAACAAATTTATTGAACTTTACTGTAGACTTCTTAATAGCACGAAAATACTCCCATTTTGGTGGAGTTAAAAATTATTTTTAGGCGATATGCAGAATTTAACCTTTAAATTAATTTTAAAGCAATGATTTTATCAAACTTTAAATACTTTTCTTGTCAATCTTTTTGGTTTTAAACATTTTATTAAATATTCATGAGGGGTTTTGTCTACACATGATTCTGACACTTGCTAAAGCTAGATGTTCACTTTTACTCATCATGTATACATGTATACGTGCATTCATAGATGCACTATATAAACATATACATAGAAATGTGTGTGCATTAATCGTTATTAATACCAACTTTTACATCCCAACCACCAATCAATAGTGTCATCACAAAATCACAACAAAAAGTGTAAGAATCATTGTCAATAGTAACATTGTCATCATTGTCATGGTACAAAATACCTATATATCATGACGTTAAGCAAATCGTTGCATGTTTTGTACAACCGTTCGAATGTGAGTGATATCAGTGAAAACGAGAAAAAATTGCAATAATAACATTTTGTAACTAGCAGTCATACCTGTTTTGCATACAAATTTCAGAAATGTCGTCGTTTATGTATTTTCTTTATTTTTCCCTCTTTTTTACCAGTATATCGACATAGAACATGAAGTTATACTACGTTTATTATCCGGTATGTGTATCTATGCAAATATGTATACAAATGTCTGCAAAAAGTCCATTCAGTATTTATCTATATACACTTCATTCAGAGATTAGCGTAATCTACCTTTAAAAAGAGGTTAATAATAACTTATAATAATTTGGTACCTTTGGTATTGGTACCTTTTAATGGAACAAAGAAGGGAAAATTCTGATTTTTTTTTACTTCAATGCTTAACGCTTCCTACACATGAAAGCCAGGAAGCGAATGTATTCGGTTTTAGACGCTGAGTATCCAAGAGTCATCCTAAGTAAAAAGAATAAGAAAATGAAAAGCGTTTTTCATGTATATTTGCATAGAATTTTTTGTTGTTTGTGACAAGAGATCGATTATTAGTTCATATCATTAAAACCATTTTTTTTAAATGGTGGATACATAGAAAACGAATAAAAGCAATCGTACCTTACGCGTTGAAAAAAAAATTGAAAAATTCTTTTCCGCACTTTTTTGTCGTCAGCTTTTATCCGGCTAGGGTAGCGGTGTTTAAATCATTTGTACAGCGTTTTCCTAATCAATGTGCCAAGTATAGAGCAATAATGCATGGGTAGGATATTAAATGAACAGGAACATAATGATAAAATATTCTCAAAAGTTAGTTTACTTAAAAGTCCTGAACTTGCTCTTAAAAGAATACGTCTTGAGTTTTGTTTTTTATTTAAAGCATGGAAAAATCTCACATTCCGTTTGTATCATCCGCATATAAAATTTGAGGATATATAGTAAATCGAATTCAAGACTCGATGTAAGAATCAATAATCTGGCACGTGCTGTACGAGGCGAATTCTAAAGCAAAGAGGAATTTTTGAAAACGGACCAATCTACTGGCACCGAACTTACTTGGAAAGCAACATTTATCATTGGCGATGTATATATATATTTTTTTTAATTCGACTGGTCACTCGGGTCAAAGAGAAGTAAGAAAAGAAAAGAAATAGGCAGGAAATAGTCGCAGCCTAGTGAATTTGTACCAAATCCGTAATTGCTTACCGATTGACTTAGCCAGGCTGCACTGAGATTTGAACAGGACAAAATCCAGCTTGGTAGGTGAAATTCTTAATTAGCAGCAGTTTAAAACATGGAGCGTTTCTTTCGATATTCATTTTCGCCCCCATGCAGCAAGCACATTAGCAGCTATTGCAAGTCATCGTCTATTGTTTGACAGTAAGTTAGTGTAGGATTTATCTTTTTAACTCAAGCAACCGTTAGACAGGTGATGCTAATTGAATTGCTCGCGGTAATCAATCGTAAATAAAGCATTAGCTAGTGAAAAAAATTCCGACGTTTGCGAAGAACCATTTCGAAGAAACTACACAAACAGATGACAACACAACTTTTGCGTGCAAGCAGATTCGCTATAATTAAAACTTACAAAATCATTACGAAAACGACAGACGAAGAAACATGGAAAACTTTTTTAGAGTAGGAAGATACGGCATCCCGTGAAAGTTCTACATAAGATAACGGGCGGTAGCAAACGAATGCTAGTTCAACCGTTAAACGTATGTGGGTGAAGGGAACTCCGAAAACGACGTCTTTGTAATTTTTTAAACCGAACCAAGTACACGAGGCTGTATGAATAAAGAGACAGAAAACTTTCATTCCATTTGAAATTTTGAAGTCAATTAAGTTACAGGGCAAGTAGTACGTTTTTCCTGCAATTGGTTGCCAAGGGAATTTTCAATGATTTTAAATTCTCTGCAGGTAATTTTCTAAATGAGTTAATATTGAAAATAATACACATTGAATGCTCTATGAATTGTTTTTGTATCATGTTTATATTATTTAAGTGAATAAATAAATTAGAAATTAAGTAAAGTGAATATATTTAACAAGTATTTCATAAAACACAAATCAAATCAGAGCAAATAAATTGGAATTAGTTTACGCATGAAATCTTTTCCAAGCCGGTTAGATAATGACAAACTCTTATCTCTACAGTAAAACCATTGTGAAGGCAACCATTTAGAATTGTTTCCATTTTTCCTGTAAATCAATGATATCTTTTAAGTAATCAAGTCAAGAGATCTCTTTACGTACTCTGATTATGTTAAACTGTTCTCTCTAAATTGGAATCGTACTTCTGTCTCCTTCAATCGAATTTCTATTAGTGGTATTTCTTGGCATTCATAAACTTGGCTTCACTTTTGTAAAACATAAAAACAAACACACATTTATTTGCCATGATTCCTTTTATTCGTAAAGGGAAAATTTGACATCATTTACAATTTTAGAATAGCATTTTTACTGCGAATCCTATACAGTATAGGTATGCAACTTTTTTCATCGACGGGCCAATTCTAATTTTCCTATTATGTGTTGAGTGGAGGGAAAGGGGAGATGCAACGCAAAGCCCAACTATCCATTTGCTATGTGCGAGCAGATTGAATTACTTGAAATTTTAAATTTATATAGATTGCGACAAAACCCCACTTTTATTTTTTTTCTTATTTGTTTACATGGTGCTTATTTAAGTCTATGATATTAAAGCTAAAAAAAAAAATAGCAGAGAGTTTTTACTGCCAAGGAGGAATGCAAATTAGAAAATGTAGCTTCTCTCAGGAGTTTAGATGTTTTCTAAGATTACTACTTCTTGTCAAGTACTTTTTAATCTGCATATATACGTCTCCTTAAATAAATCTGGGGATAGGCTAAATTAAGCGATGGTCCAAAGAAATCGATGATCCACACATTACAAAAACGCCTATATATGACTTTGGTAAGAGCAATACTTGAGTATGCCTTGATCGTGTTGTGTCCCTATGTTGGCCCAATAAACTCAATTCAGAAACAATTGTTGCTCTTTGCACCTATAAATTCGGATTGGGGCTTGCATATCTCTTTACCATCTTATGAAGGCAGAACATAGCTACTTTTAGTGTACGTTTATGCTAAATATTTCCTTCGTATTGAAACTAGTAAATGCTTTTTTTTTTATTACCTCGCCGCCTGTATTGGGAGAGATAAATTTCAATGTTCCTAACCGTTCTTCTAGAAATTTGGTTTTCATAAAACTCAGCCAATGGAAATATAACTTCGAGCTTTCCAAACCACTTAGGGTAATTTGTACAAATTTAAATGACACCTGTAACTTACAGCCGTATTCTGAGAAACATACGGTTCTCTAAAACAAATGTCAACCTTGCTTGTGAACGTTTATAGGTTTTTGACATTTTCACGTTTAATCACAAATTTGGCGACTTCAAGAAATATCACATGTTTGTGCTGTGCCCTTGAGCATGGTACTAAGCATTTTTATTGTCATAACAGAGTGCACTATAAGATGTAAAAGGAAAACTTTTTTAAATTTATACCAAACAATAGGTTGGCAGGAAATGTTCTCTGTCGTATCTTATTACCTGGAGGCATTTCTAGTTGTCGGATCAAGGTAAACCGGTATAATGCGTCTTGTTGGACTTTATTATTAGCGGACTTCCCGCGGATACTTCCAATATCCTTCATCAGTTATTTGCGAAGTGCAGAGCGAATAAAGTTTGCTGGATAAAGTGCATATAAGACATTCGATTTTATTATGAGTTCCAGCAAGCAAGCAACACATCGTTGACTATGCTATTGCAAAGGAACTTGGCATCCATCACTTGGCTGCTGAGAAGCATACTAAACATTTTCAAACCCAATTTTTTTTTTTGTTTTTTATATACAGACAGAACTTTCACACCAATTTAATATAAGAGAAAAAATATATAGAAAATGAACAAGAAATAATTGCAATGTTTGTATGCAATTTTGTGGAAAATAACCAAAAATAGGTGTATGAAAGCTCTATTTTTTCTTTTATCAATTTATTATTTATTGGTTAACTTGATTAGATTGCAACGTAAAATATTGCTAAGACATTTAATGGATAATATATATATATATTAATAACGTATATCTAACTCGATCGGTTTTCCAACGATACGTCTTATTTTTTTACTAATTTTCATATATTACCAAGCCTGTTTTAAGCGAAAATTAGCCATGAGAAATTTTGCATTGGAATATCAAATTTAAGAGAAAATAACTAAAAGGCTGATAAGCAAACACAACCAAAACATGGCAATCAATCTCCATATCAGACTTTGCAAGTATTCTCAAATCGACTCTGTGCGTCTCGGCGATGCCTTGCCGTGCCAATAAGTTGACATTTAATCTGCAAGCTTACATTTGATGTGCTAACTAAGCTTAATACATTTTCTGCTATCGGTCTCTAAACTTTTACAAGCTTAGTATCGGCTTGGACCTGCACGGGCTGCGAGTATACATCTATGCATGCCCTTTTTTTTATTTATTTTTTTTTCTTCGCTTATTTAATCGCAAATTCTGTTTTTGTTTTTTCTCTGACACATTTTAATATTTTGTAAAAACTAAACTTTAATGTTTAGTATAAGATTTGAGATTTCACTATTACTTAATTCGGCCGTTATTTTATTGTAGCAGACTTTCATGTGTAAACACATAAATAAATAAATAAGTAATTAGAATCTACTACATATTTTATATACATTTATTGAACAAAAAGTACAGAAGTGAGTGAGTATCTTCAGTATCATCGCATCAAAGAAAACGTATTGAATTAATTTAGTTGTGTATGCCTTTCTGAATAGTTGCGTCTTGTTCTTCGAATTCTCATTCGCGCAACAATTACAATAGAGAATTAAAACACATCTTACATGCATTCCGTATTGAAAATTTACTAGATCGAATTAGAGTCGAGCTCAAGTCGAGAGACATAAACAAGGAAAACAAATAGGCATCTTACTATAAAACTTGCTTCAATATATAAAATTCCTATAGTACCAGTCCTAATAGCAGGCTTATCAGTTAGCAGATTACGATTACTTCTGCGCCATATCTGACAGAGCTCTGTTAAATTCTTCTGGATTGATTCCTGCTGTCGTTTATTACTCTCTTTTTTTTTCAAGATAAGTTTTGGAGACTAGTCGCGCCTTTTTTTATAACAGATTTATGTATTTATGCAGGAAGTCTATGTGCAAACTGTCAGTTTTCCATCGCTAATGCATTTTACATTAACAATTGCAATTGTGTGACAAAGACACGAACAGCCAAATGACAGACGCGAATAAATTGACCCAGAATCCTGCGCACATCACTAGTAGTATAACATACACAAACATAATGAAGACCCCACAAACTAAATATATATATATATATATATATGTATATATATGGATATTTATTTATTAATTTATTGACATTTTCAGTTCAAGGGTTAACCTAATGGAATTACAGCTTCAAATATTTTTCATATTTATCTGCATAAGAAGTTTCATATTCTTCTTCTCTACATTTTTTTTATTAATTGATAGCTTCTTGAAGGATGAACTGGTACATTGAAGTTCATTTCATTCAACAAGGCCCTCCACTTACCAACTTTTGCAAGAATGATATCCCTAACATAAAAGAAAAACCGAAGTTTCTTCAGTGAAGGTAATGCAATGAATAATAGTCTATCTTCAAATGGTGGTAGGTCCGACGGAAATTCGTTAAAACAAAAAGCAAGAATTGTTTTTGAACCGATTCAGTTAATTAATCATCTACAGTCTTATGGTAATCTATGGGTCAGTGATTTCTCTCGTGCCGCGTTTAATAAATCCTAATGTGGGTGCTGCAAAACGTAGATTAAAATCAAGCTTACTGTCGAAAAGCATCCCTAAATCTTGCACCATGTGTATATTCTCCAGTTAATGCGAGTCTATGAAGTATTAAAAATATATTCCTTGGAAAAGATAATTTTATACATTTTTTCAAGATTAGCTTTTAGAAGTTATCGGAACATTGATATAATTGATCTTTACATCAATATATGTTTTTCGCCTGAATTTAATCGTCTCCTAAGACATATAAAGCATTTCCTTTGCAATAATTGTTTATAATTATATATAATTGAGTTAAAATTTTACATTTATAGGGAATTAAATTACATATAAATGCAACGCCACTGTGTACGCTCACTAAATGTTAGTTAGTAACAATAAATTTCTTATGCGTTTGTGTAAACACGATATAATCTTTCATACGTTTATATTTACATTTTTATACCCATCATGAAAGGATGTGAGGTTGGCAACATCCAGAAGTAAGCTTCAGAGATCCCACTAAGCACATAGATTCGGAATGAGAATCAAATTCTGAATCAATTTAAGCATGTCCGTCTATCCATCTCTCCGTCTGTGTAATGTGTGTGGTAAACATTCTTCTGGTCGCAAAAATTAATCTATCGACTTAAAATTTTGCAGAAACATAGAGAGTTCTTACGGGCGGGTTAGTATTGAAGATGGGTCCAATCGTTTGAAGGACATGCCCCCTGTACCGCGTAAAGTGAGAACACCTCTATTTTTCAGAAGGAATGAAAAATTGGTTTTTAGTCATTACTCATAAACTATGGTAGATAAACGTCCAAAAATTTGAACGCATATTCTATAGACGATACTGCGGCTTTTTTACATAAAAATGAAAAAAAATTAACAACGCCTGGTTTCGAGGTTTTGTAACTTGTTAATATGTTAAATGCGGTCTCGTCAAGTATACGTAACATTGTGACCAAAAGGTAAGATCAATATTCAAGTCAAATTGCTCGCGTATATCGAATGTCAAAAGTATTTTTTTCTAAATTGGTAGCATTTTGGCAGACATCTGTGTCAAATTTTACATTATAAATATCATTAGCGTTTCAGCGATTATTACAGGACACAGGAGTTGGATATATGCATACAACCTGGAAATAGCTGATCAATTGAGCAAATATCATGCAAAACGTGAGCCAAGACCGAAAAAAATCGCGCCAATGTCACTCAAAATTCAAGGGGATGTCAACAGTTTTTGTCGATTATCGTGGTGTTGTGTACTATGCGTTCCCTCCACCTGGCCAAACTGTTAGCAATGAATATTATTTAAAGATTAGTTTGAATAATTAATAAATTTAAAATAGAAAAACTTTAATTTGGTCTTTCTTTTTGGACAAAATAGCATATGGTTTTGATCAATGCACAAATCAAAGTTTTACATTAATTTTGTCTTTCATTGTCTAAAGAATTTTGTCTAAAGAATATCGTATTTCATTGTCATAGAAAACTGATCTATGCCACCTACATACTAGAACAATTAAAATTTGCCCATAAATTCTAAAAATCCTATACATGAAAGCTTCAAGAGTATTCAAAATCCCCCAATCCGTTTAGAATTGAGACACTTTCACAGATTGATTTAAGTATTGTATAGACTGCGGCACTTTTTACCTTTGATAACATCTCGTGTATGTTCCACTTGAATATAATCAGCCATTCATCGCCTTTCCATGTTTAATATAAAAGGTGCATACAATATGTTCAGGTATGCACTTAAAAATAAAAGATAGATACATATATGTATACATACACACTCAAATGTTTTTGTTGCAAACAACAGTAAATTTGCAGCCAAATTCAGTTTACTAACTCTTTGCATGAATAGTAAAAGAACAAAAAAATATACATGTATATGAAGAAGAACACGAAGAAGACGACAAAAGTAAAAAGGTAGGTAGAGTGAGAAAGAGAGAGAGAGAGAGAAAAAAGAGGGAGAGAGGGAGAGAGGGAGAGAAATAGAGTGAAAGATATAAAGCGAATAACCAGATAAGATGACATAACTTTCCATCTCTCAATAAATGTGGCGCCAAGCGTTATGAATTATTAACTTTGAAACGATTGCAAACACACACTACCAAGTACGCATATCAACATACAAATACATTATACAAAATATATGTTTATAAAAATAATATTGATGAGACATTAAAGTAAATTTATATTCAAGGGTTTTTCTTCAACACATATTTAACACATAAAACCGGAGTAAAATTATTCATCAAATTTTTATACACATTTATATATTTACGATTATGATATAAGTTGCTGTTATGCTCATCAGACAATCTTTATTTAGATACTATCAGAAATGCTCTACAAACGATACCATATATTTGTATATACATTTTTGATAATCGCGGGCCTTTAACATGATCTGATTATGCCCGACATGCGCAAGTTTTTATACACTACGCCATTCTTAATAAAGGCGCAAATTTATGCGACACCTAGAAGAAATGAAGATAAAGTCATCTTTTAGTATATAAATCGTTTTAAAAGTATTTCCTGAATCTATTTAAGCATATCTGTCCATCTATTCATCTGATATTTCTTTGCTGAACCCACAAATTTAGATCAGTGACCAACGCTATTGAATATCGGGCTTTCAAGAACCCTTTTTTTTTTAAAAAAAAGGATATTTTATTTGTAATAATTCTTAGGAAAAATTAGTGAAAATATATAAACAATTTAGATTGGATTGAAGCATTTATTTAACTTTTTTCTTACAAAAACATAGTTACAAAAAATAAACTTTTACATTGCAACAAGATTGAATTTTCAATATTTTTTTATGATGGAAGCTGATTTAAAATAGTTACTTGACATACGGTGGTAAGTTTAACGGATATAGATCCACAGCTTGGATCTTTCCTCATATAAAAGCGCCCACGAAAACCATATCTTTATACAGCAACAAGATTTAATTTTTATGGATTTACCCAGAAGTGGCAAGTTTGCGATGCATAGGTCTCATTTTTGGGCTTGGTTCCACGTAAGGATTTTCATGAAAAATAAATCTTACGTAATACCTAGTTACAATTAACATTTATAACGACAACAAATATATCTCTTCCGTTTAACATGAGTACCTGTATAGAAACTTAACCTCAGAATGCCCGCTGACATTCGGATTGTTTATGGGTGAACCGGCGCCCTCCAGAGAGTCAGACAATTCGTATAAGCTAGGGGCCTCAACTAGAGCTCAACTAGCGATTTATTTAATACGTATGGTCAATTAAACACAGTTTGGGGAGTGTTGAAGCGTATTATTACCTCTAATTATTCGCTTAAGGAATGACAAAAACCACTGCAATCACGATAGTCCCCGAGCAATCGTACCCAGCAGTCACGACTCATTACCTCACGACAATATTCCCATATTAGACTATAAAGCATTTAGCATTATTTTACGCGACCGTGGTCAAACTTGCTTTTTGGTCTACCATACAACCCTGGTTAGCCAAATCGAAAATATCCTTTCTCAAAATATGTATGCGTCGGCGGATACAACCGACATGGCCTGCCACATGCTCCTGACTATTACTATATCGACGGCCTCTACCACCCAACTGGGACTCCCGCGCTTGTTTGTATTTCCTCCATAGCAATAGCCTACGAGAAAAGAAATGCTCTTTTATAAAGAAAACTAAACTTCTTCCAGTGCACCCCTAAACTGCCTGTGAGAAAAACCTGTTTCCAAGAAGTGCAGTCTTAAACTCTTCTACACCGGTCAAAGACCGTCACCAGGGATCACCACGTGGAAGTGAGAGTTTCGGCACGTCTATTGCCTCTCTAGGCATAGCTTAGCATGATTTATATGACGCAGACAATAAAAGTCAATGGTCGCGGATTCAAATCTCAAGTACGGTAGAGTTTACTTTGACCGTGGTTATAGGGAGTTCTTAGTTGGTAAAGCCATAACACCTCCTGTGACAAAGCGACACGGAGGAAGGGAGTGGGAGACATTAAGGATCATTGATGGTGGTTGATGATGATGACGATTACTCAGTGCTTCTGAAGCTTTTCATAATAAGCGTGGTAAGAATAGAATTAGCGATAAGTTAGTAGAAGCTAAACTAGAAATAGATGTAGATGTAGTTGTAAACGAAGCAAGAAAATATACATAACGTTGAAAAAAACGAAGTCTGACAACTATTTGAAATGGAAAAATTGAACCATATATAATTCCAAATCGTATTGTAGAAAAAAGGAGGGCTTCAGAAATAAATGATGAAGATGAAGGTATTCAGAGATTTAAATTTAAGTAATGAAAAAGCTTCCTGAAGTTGAATTAGTCTAGAGTCCATAGAGGAAATTCGTGTTTTCATTACATGTACAAATAGATTCAAATACAGTTGCAATAAGTGAAATTATTATATTGTTGTTCGAGCGAATATTTAATAGCTTACATCTCAAACCAATGCTTTATAATTGCATAATATTTTATTAGATAGTTAGTTAGTCGATCAGAGGCGTTTTTGAAATGGCCGTGATAATATCAAATACTTTGCCTACCTTTGTAAAAAGACCGCGAATATCCCGCCAATAAAGTTTAAGTTGTTGTTCGTTAATACAAGTATCGAGCGACATGTGAATATTTGATGCGGACGTTCCACTTTTTGAACTTAAAAGGTGATCATCTACCAAGAAAGTATATGTGATGTAATAAGAACTTTGTTTGGAGAATGACGATACGCTGGACAACTAAACCTTTCTTTTTAGGCATGCGTTATTGATAAAATCGAAGAAAGCATGCGTTTTTCAAAAAACGCATATCATTTTCGTAAATATTTGCGATGCTGAGAAAAAGTGATTCTTATTAACTGCAATTCAAGTAACTAGAAAGAACATTAATAAAGAAACAGATAGTCTAAACCTGAAACGGAAGTCACTCGATCACCTTACTATATGCCACATTGTCATTGTTCTCGGGATGTTAATAGTGCATAAAATGGATTTAAGAAACCTGCATTCTTTGATGGCGGCTATAAAAATTTAAGTTGAAATAGCAGAGTGGCACTTACTTATGCACTTTCGTTAACAAACATTACTTGCTTTATTACGTTGCCAAGTAATTTAAAATTATGTTGCATGCACTTGGTATATAGTGGTTCAATTAATTTTATTTCTTTCTTTTCAGTGTTACTGAAAAGTTTTTTTTTATATATTTATTGCAATTATGTATAAGCAACATGTTCATATATATATATTGATTATTATGTCAATTACTGCGCAACTCGAAGGTACAAAAAATTCGTAATTACATATGTAACATATTCTTAAGTGTCTACCTTCTTTTGCTAATCAACCGATTTTTTTTTTAAATATTTGATCAGCCATTCAATGTATATTGCTTATACATGTAGGCTCGATGGTGGCCAGAAAGGACTGTAAATACAGAAGAAGCTGAAAAGGAATTGAGTGGGAACGTATTGAACGGTAAGAAACACTTTTCTAAAGACGGGCAATGCAGTTGAAAAACAAAAATTTGGTGTAGAGCGCCATGCCATGTAGGGGAAGCCCTTTTAAAGGACTCGTTTCGTAAACAGATCTCTTTTATCTCTATTAAACAATTGCGGTGAAAATATGTCGACATAAGAACTGAACACTACTAATTTATTCATTTCTAAAGGGTTTAGATCAAGCAAACACCTTTGAGAAGATTAATAATAACCTTCATTACATTATTAACTTAATATTCTACATTGGGGACTTACCGTCGCCACATTGGTGACAATACGGATTGTAGCCGGCAAAGCCGGCCGTGTAAATATGTAAAATATTACGTTTCATGAGTAGTCTTTTACATAATATGCTGAAGAATAGAGCTACGTCTTTCAAATTTGGTACAGTTAAGTTCTTTGTCAAATTACTCTTATGGTCCAATTTTCATCATAAAATATCAAAATATAAAGGTTTTGTCATAAAAATACTTATTTTTCTTGAGAATTCTTGTGCAGGGTGCGATGCAAAAAATAGGCCAACATGGCCTGAATTTGGTATAGTTTACTTTTACATCAAATTACAGTTATGGGCCCATTTTCATTTAGATTTCAGAAGATTTAACATTTTTGCCATTTAATGCTTTCTTATTTTAGAAACGGTTATATACGAAGTGGGCCAAAAATTGTGTTCATCCAGACGACATTTCTGACATCAGTTTAGTATGCAAAGATTTTTATTGAAAAATTATGAAAATACAATTTTTTTATGTAAAGGCTTTTTCAAATATGGATTTACAAAATTTAATTCATTTTTAATACGATTCGCCGCTGGGCGAAACGTGTCAATGCACCAAATTTCGTCAACATGTCTCAAAAATTGCGACCTGCAAGTTGAACACAAGAATACATGAACAGGTATCAGACAGACTGATAGTCAGGCGGAAAGACGGGCAGACAAGCTTAAATTAATTATAAAAATGATTCTTGACGGTTGGGTATAATAAAAGGGATATCTATCATAAGTCCTCTTGTGTGCTACAAACATCCACACAAACTTAGTTTACCCTACAACACAAATGATGTGGAGTATAAAAGTTAAATTAAGAGAAGATTTCAAATTATTCTCACCAGTAACTTATTAGTTAGTTACGTTATGTATAATTATTTTATATATGAAAATTATCGTAATCGAACCACAGCGCTGGCCATGCACAACAAAAGCAAAGATTATATTTTCATATATTTATTCATGGTAATGAGGTATCCAAGATTCGTCTCAAGGTAAATATATTATAACGGCCTTACCAGTTTTTTCTTCCATTTACTGATTAAATAATAAAATGTATGAAAACATATACGTACGCCCATACACACATTCATTCAATTATGCTTTCAGCATGAAACAATTTTACCAATGCGTATATATGTACGACTTTTTTTCTTATCATAAAAGCAAATATATACATACACATATATACGGATGCACTATATGTGAGTACAAGATATGCATATGTATATATATATATATATATATGTATAGTTGTGTACATTTGTTTACGTAACTGGCCATGCGTTATAAACATTAAATGTCCATTATCGCTGCTAAACATATCAAATTAATATATTGACACATCAATGCTCTTTACATTTCTAGTTATTTTCACTTTTGGTCTTTCATTCTTTTTGTATTCGTTTGACATAAAAGATTATCCATATGATACGTGCTTTTATATGACGCATACGAGAGTACTTTGTATTACATTGCTCCCCAGCTCCCATGTGCACATTTTTACTTACATCACTAGCTCTGGCTATCTTTTATTATGGTGCATGTAAAAAGAAAAAACTTTTTTTTACGTTCCTTCTATCCTTATCCTTAATTTTATTTATTTTATTTAGGTTGAAATCACATTTCCTTTTTTTTTTTGCGTGGACGAAGTTGACCATAAAAAAAGCAAATATAAATGCCATATTCGCTATCGAGCGAAATCATAGCTCCCCACCATCTAATGTATCTAATATATCGTACTTTCGTAGCTAAATTTAGTTATCGGGGTCCATTTTTTCTTTTTATCTGAAATATTTTCGCAACACTAATAAAAGTCCATTCTCAATACCAAGCCATAACTGCAAAAGCGGAAGTATTATGAAATTTTCAACTTTTTTTGAATTTATTTAGGTGTTTTTGCTCTTTTGGCGATATTTAAAACCTGATTAAGTCCGCGTTCAAAAATTTAAAATTTAATTCACTAAGCTCTGCTTAAATTGTTTATGCTAAATTTCAGTTCCCGATTTCAATTTCGAAAACTGGAGAACACATTTGTTACACCTGCATTTTTTTTTACAATCACCATTCTAAGTTATTCAAGAATCTTTCTACTATATGAAATTTGCGTTACAGATTTTTAGATATTGCAAACAGTAGCAAAAGATTAACATGCCGTCATTCTTTAGTGATATATATAAGAACAGAGAAAAATCGTTGACTGAGCAAATGTAACCCAATGACCAAGATATCATGTCATGAATAAATTTGTTAACGCATCATTAAAAAAGAATATATTATATTTTATGAATAAGTTATTGTTTTCCTTATTCCGGATTTAATACGAAAATATTATATTGACATTAATTGCGTTGAAAAGCGTTGAAAAGTGTTGAAAGCATTGCCTTCTTACGCCTTCAAAAGTTCCTGAATAAGTTGACTGGTTGACATATGATTGATGTTCATTTGTGAATTATTGTGAAAAAAACTGTACCGACAGGCTGCTACTTTTGATCAATAAGTCCCGGAAATAAGTAAGGCAAGTTACTTTTTTATACATCAACACAATTTATTTCAGAAATAGCCGAGTAGGCAAGAGTCTCGAGTAGCAATTCAATGGTCGTGGGTTCAAATCTCACGTGAGGTAGAGTTTTTAATAATAATAATAATAATAATATTAATAAAAATAAAGCCGAAAGCCTTAGATGCTAGTGCTTTAAGACTTTAGTCTTAGAATTTATTCTCTGGCTAAATTTATATAATCATAATAATAATAATTTCAAAAATAATACAATCAGTCCAGCGTTCTTTTAATATTTCGTTGTCAAAAACTTCACTAAATAAATTGCATTTATCGAGATAACTTTGTCGTTTACTTCTAATCTTTTCCACTCATGCATTCTTTTAAGATTTGCAAACGAATATCCAGATCTGGAGAATATGGTTAATGGGCAAGCAGAAAATTCAATTCACGCAATTTTGTTAATGTAACCATCGACATGTGATAAGATGCATTGGTTAAACAGCAATTTTTTTATTGCGACGTGAGAGTGTTTTCCTCGTTCAACTGAGCGAGTTTCTCTTTTTTGAAGGTACTCGGGAACTAGAATACCATTCGCTGACAGTTGTGCTCTTGATCGCTTTACATGTGTATCATTGGGTACTTTCTGCTCAAGGGATTATCCATCGGATTTAAAAGTATAATGTTGGGCCCACCCAGTAACACGTTGATCATTTTTTTATTTCACTGTGAATAAATGGGATACACCTCTGCAAAATCGCTTTCTTATGCCCAAATTTTCATGCAAAATTATAAACAAACTATCTTGTAATATCTTTCGATGTCACCTATCGTTGGCAAGTTAATTTCTCGATAGATAAAAAAAATGCTTATCTTTGGTTTAATGTTTTCTGCTTCAATCAACCCTTTTGAGCATCCGCTGAATTGAGCAACATCGACATACTTTTGAATTCGTTTAAAATCAGCAAACCACCGAAAAACAGATTTA
This sequence comes from Glossina austeni, assembly GCA_000688735.1. Classification (NCBI taxonomy): domain Eukaryota; kingdom Metazoa; phylum Arthropoda; class Insecta; order Diptera; family Glossinidae; genus Glossina; species Glossina austeni. The sequence goes on from KK502507.1 coordinate 564,756, forward strand.
GTGTTTGACGGCTGTCAATGCTGCGTTTGAACGCTATTTTTTCTGATTTTATTTATAGATGAAATTCAACTACAACAATATAACAGCCGAATAGAGTAGACTCTTAATAATCAATCTTTAACTAAATGTTAAGACTAAGTTTTATAATGTAAAAATAAAGAAACAACAAAAAGATCAAATTTATGTATAAATACACAAAAAAGCAAAGCATGTGCACTTCTAGCATAGGGCCGCACACGCCACCAGTATAAATTCAAGACAGGAGTGGACCGCTAAACTAATGTTAACATACAAGAGCTTAGCAACTGATTGTAGGAAACATATTTAGATTAATCATACCAAGCTTTAAAAATTAAAAGATAATTTATATTCGACATAAGCAAGGCGAGGAAAATTGATTTAATTGTATTTACAGAATCCAACATTGAGATAAAATAAATAGATATCATTTAGATTTTTGTAGAGGACCCTGAACAGATTGGAAAGCTCATAATTATTCTACACTGACTAAAAGTTACCAAAATAAAATTTCTAAAAGAAAGGTTAGGAAGATTGAAGGTCATGTCGCCTAATAGGATCGCGTTGTCAACAGCACCATTTATTAACTTAATTAAGCATGACACACCTAGGATAAGTCTACGTTTCCACATTGAAGGTAACGCTAAAGGTGGCAATCTATTTTCATGAGATGGTAAAGAAACTACGTGATCCCATCCAAAACTTTTAAGGGCGAAAAACAAGAATTGCTTTTCCAGTGATTCTATTGAATCAACATAACACCTATACGAAGAAGATCAGCACCGAACTAATGTATAACCTTTTTGTTACAAATGGAATGCCAAGCATCCTGGGACGTCGTATAATAAAGTCAAGCGCTGAATCAATGAGATATTCAGTGGTCAACGAGTCTCTCCGTGAGAATGACGACTTCTTCATTCATTAGGTTATATGAGTTCTGGTTTGAAAGATCGCCTCTCTGCTAAGGCTATTTAAGCTTTAGTTCGATTTTTGGTATCACCATAAGAATATAAACCTTAAGCCACCTGTTTGGGTAGAGCTTGTTAATTCACTGTTTATCATGTCCTTCCGAAAAACAAGCCTTTTTTAACTGGTTTTACTATATTTTCCTTTCAATTATTTCAAGAATGATAAAACAGATGTGTGCACGAAATGACTGACAATGAAACCTTTTCAGAAAATAAAACGATATTCATAAACTTTTCAGTTTTCAGATCAATGAATTAAAAATACTACGACAAACATAATAAATGTATCTTTTGAAGCACAGAACTGAAAAACTAATTGAAATTTTTTTCTTTTTTTTTTATAGAATAATAACACTTCACAACTGTTTGTAGAAAATAGAAATTAATAATAACCGTGAATAACCTTACTAGTTGGCATGCAAAGTAATAATCAAAAGCTAATAGTCTAGAATGTGACGGGAGAGAGGTCGAATACAAAAATTCTCTCGCTCATATTTTATGTTCAGACTTAAAAGCGTTAATGAAATGAAACGATAATTAGAAGGATCAGTATCTGGTAAATACACTGAGTGGTATAGCTGAACTACCGCAAGCCATTCTGATTGCTTCCAACATGCTTAATGTACTCTTACCGCAAATGGTGGAGAAAATAATTAATAAAAGAAAAAAAAAAAACAAAATAGATGAATTGATGTAAGTTATTTAATAGTCAAACTATATCCTTTTAGCTTAATTTATTTATGTTTATTTTATTTCTTTATATTTTCTTTATATTTAGTTTTCGTTCTATATTTTTTGTTTTTATACACGTGTACGTATACGTATATATAAAATTATAATTAAACTGTTAAACTGAGACTAGATTGGAGGAGGAAAATGTACATTTTCCACAGATTGTGACCACACTCTTGCACCGATTTAACTCATTTTCCAATCTAGACTTACGAAGGTGATTAGAAAAAATTTGAAATCAATTTTGTTCTTCTATAGAAATATATTGAAATCGTAACCGCAGTTTCGTTGAATGCATAAACAAACAGAGAGATAAGCTGAAATTATTAAATCGCCGGGAGTTGTTTTTTTTTTTATGACCAGGCATTCAGGGGATGCCGCCTATACGTGCGGGCATGGTGGTGATCAGGAAGAGTTATAGGATGGGAGGGATGAATAGAGCAAATAAAAAAAAAGGAAAAATGAAGGCGGGCAGTTCGGTTAAGAAAGGGCGAATGACAGTAGTGTGTTGTGCGCTATGCAGGTAACTCGAGGACGAGTGAATGGGAACGCTAAGAAAACTGGATAGACCTCTTAAGGGACTTAACTCGTGGATATACGTGTACACAACTACAACAAAAGACCACATTACGCCGATGCTCAAGGGTATCGAGAATTTTGGAAACACAGTAGTGTGTCGCCCATGGGCGTCCAAGCATTTCCCTGTATGCGATTGAGGGCCTCCAAGCAATGGTTGGAGGCTCTTGCGCTGACATGCGGGTTATACTGAAAATTAGCAACATATGCTGCTGTCTCCAAACGAGTGGATTCCGAGATTCTGTTACGCACTGAAGGTCGCCATTGAATAGCAGGAAGAGCGACGGAGAAAAACATGGACTTTAATCAATTAGCTTCATCTAACTATCGCAATTATTACATGTACAATTAATATTTAACACTATGCGAATTCTGCTATTTGATTGTAACATTGTGAAGTGTGCAAGAGAAAAGATCAATCAATTCGTAGCAATCATGGGAGTCTGCTTCGATTGATATACTGCTGTTTACTGATATGTTGCTGTGTATGTGACTTTTCGTACAGTGTTGATAGAACGTACACGTTATCAAACTATCGATTCGTTTCAACAATGTACATATATATATATATATATATATATATATATATATATATATATATATATATACGTACTATGAATGTATCTATAAACGCGATTTTAAAACTTTTTGTAAATATGGGTTTATTACCATTATCTTTTGTGGAACGTCCTAGAATGCCAAATAATTTGGTTAAATTTGATTTTCTTCGTCTTTGCGCCTAAGTTGCAGAACAATGAACTTTATATTGGTGTACGTGGATGTAGCCGTAAAGTGCAATCCATGTATAAATACACAGACAGAAGCAATTTATAATGTCTGCATGGCATACATAACTGGTTATGCATACAACATTAAAATTTACCAAGAATGAAAGGAATTTTACCATATGTTTGTGCTTGCATTCGTATTTCATATACGCTCAACAACACGTACGTATACATTATATTAGGGGGACCCATAACTAATCAATTATTTTCGCAAGATACCATTTCTCAGTGTAAGCATACTTTTTTTGGTGTTATTCTTCAACCAGTTTGCTAGTAATTTATTCCCAACAATATAACTTTTTTTTTGTAGCCCTGTAATAAAATGGCGCACTTTGTACCTTCTGAGAGCCATATTCGCAATTGTGTACTTTTCCATTTTAACGCCGGTTTAAGTGCCACGGAAACAACAAGCAAAATTTGCGACATATGTGGAGATTTGTTGAAGGTCAATAAATGTCAACGTTAGTTCAGAAGATTTGCTGCAAGTGATTATGACCTGTCAGATAAGCATCGAACTGGACGCCCAGGTCAATTCGATAACGACGCCTTAAAATCTCTGGTGGAGTCCCATCCAAGTTTAACTATACAGGAACTATCAAGAAGCCTTGGGTCTACCTGGTCCACCGTACAAAGGCATTTAAAAGAAATTGGCAAGGTACATAGACAAGGTAAATGGATTCCACACCTGTTGTCGCAAACGACGGTGATTACATAAACGATTAAAAAATAAAAATGTCATTTCAAAAAAACATTTTGTCTATGAATGCAAAATAATTGATTAGTTATGGGTCCCCCTAATACATGCGCTAGTGTATACAGTATGAAGTTTAAACTACAAAATATACAACATTAGGGTAAATTGCATTTTATTACCATTTTGACCTTGATGCATTATCACAACTAACCGAAAAATGTTTTAAAGAAAAATGAAAAAAAAGAGAAAAAGCAAAATTTTTCTTCTCAATTCTTCACTTTAGTTTTCGATCATAACTCAGCAAAATTATAAATTGCGTTAAAAAGTAAATCATAAATAAAAGTTAAATAGTATTTTATATCTCAAATCTCTTCTGATTTTAATTGTAATTTTGTTCTTAGAATGTTTTTCATGTTTTCAAGTAGAAAAGCCTTCGAAGCTTTTCATTACAATTTTTCCTTATATATAACATTTGATTACAGTTTGAAAAAGGCTTCAGCTTCGTCCATATATTTTGAATTTAATTTCACAGATGAAATTCGATTACTAAGAAATATCGACTTGCTAAAGCTGCTTAGATGTTCAAAGTGCAAATAAACCTTTTTGTCTTTTCGAATGACTCACTCGAATTTGTCACTCCAAATTCAAATATTCTACAAACTTTATACCTCCTTCAGCGACTCCTTCCCACCCCCCTCTCATCTTAACTCATTTTTTTTAATTTATTCACAAAACCTGAGTTAGAATTCTTGTAAAGTATGAGATAGGAACTTAAAACGTGTTATAGTGTTATTCTTAAGCTAAAAAGGTCTTTCGAAAAAATTAATATGACATGATATATATATATATTAAGTGTTATATGACTTGAGCTGATAGATACCAAGAATTCTATTTAAGATGACTACAAGTTATTGACTAGTTTTTACAATAAAGTAGTGAGCTTTGTACTCTATAAAGCGTTTTAATATGCTTCCAGTCTTGCTCCTCTTCGTTACTACCTCCTTTGCACATTTCAGTTTTTCGTTTTGTTTTTTTTGTTTTTTTTATATACTTTATTTACGGTTGAGAAGAAGCAACTGCTAGTACTAGCAAAATAAACTACGTGGTAAGCAAAACCAACAACAGCAGAAATATTTTTACAATCAAATCAAATAAATTCACAATCAGTAGTTTTTGGAGTTCTTGTCTACAATTTCTATGTATCCCTGAGAGAATAGGAAAAATGAAAACAACAACACCGACGTGGTTATAATCATATAACGATAACAAAGTCAGTGTAATCGAGTAACAGTAATGGTTATAAAAGCATTTGTTGCATTCGATTTTCTCGTTATAAACAATCGCTCAGCTTGGTCATGCAAACTTCAAAAAACAAAAAAAAAAAAACTCTTAACATTCAACAAACATTACAGGACATTAAAGCAAACACTTTAATGTGTTTGAAAAGTGAACCGGGCTTTTTTTTTCTCTTTTTTGCTCTGTCTGCTCGGTTCTGTTTTGTTTTTTTGCTTTTTTGTAAACATAAACAAATACGTTCGCTTTTGTCCAATACTAACTAACATTCCGATAATCACTCAATCAAAAAAAAACTAATGTAATAAAAGTATAACAATAAAACAAATCAGGTTCCTAAGGGAAACGTACTCCTATATTAACTTACAATTGTCAATTCATATTATCAGTGGTATGCTATGTAAACAGTTTTCAAATATTTTTGCCATCTTTCATAAGATAGCAAAAGAACAGAAAGGAAATTGTATTTTCACAATGGCCAACAATAGCAATCGTGCCGTACGTACACAGAATAAGCCAGTTAAAAAGGATTATTGCCCGACAAAGGTGCCAATTGAATATCCTACATTACTTGGGCTAACGAAATAATTTATTTAGTTTCGTGATAAAATGCTATAAATTATATCTTATTACTTTAATATGAATATAATGTAGTAGTGTAGTAGTAGTGGTGTAGTATTACTATTAATGTTTACTGTAATGAGAACCATTTTGGGGAACACAGCAGAAGCTCTAATCGACGTGATCAAAGTTTGGAAAAATGAATTTGTTTTTTGTAAAATTAATCGATAATATCAGAGCATGGTGACATCTAGAGGCTTCCTTTCTTTCAAAATACTTATATAGAAAAAATAGACATATGTGGTCCCATTTTACCCTAATAGATTTAATTGCTAAATCACTACGTTGACCTGGCTTGCATCGTAAAACCCTAAAAATTATACGAAGATGTTGTGGAAGAAGCCTTACATTTTGTCAGTATATTCATAGGGGACTTGTTTCCAAAACCGGTTCCGTTCAATATAAATTTTCCTCATTTAAGCCGAGGTACTCTTTTCTACCAATTCTTCTCAAAAGATATTGAAAATTGCAAATTTCAACAAAATATCTTAACTGTTGCGACTTATAAGTGAAACCCAAGCTTATATGGATAGACAGTAGGTAGCAAGACAGACAGTCATTTGGAAAGAAAATGGTTGTGAATTTGAAAAATGGGTCTATCTCAACTTTATCATGATGTGTACATCCGCACAAACTTAATTTACTTGTTACTCAACTGATATAGAGCAAGAAGCCACTTTTCGAGAGTTGCATCATTAGAGATCTAAATAAGTTTAGTTAGTTTAGGTTTAATTATTTAAGATCAGTTTAAGTTACGTTAGATTACATAAAGTTAAAATAGCTTAGCTTATGTTAAATAAAGTAAGACTAGGTTAAGTTAGGATATTTATGCGGTTAGTTCTGATTAGGTTACTTTGGAGGGACTTCGATTTGATTAGATTTGATTTTGAGATAAGTTTGAGTTGCCGTAGATTAGATTAAGCTAACTTACGTTAGATTGTGAAGGTGGGCTTGATTAGATTATGTTAGATTATATGAAGTTAAACCAATTACGGTTAATGATGTCAAGATAGGTTAGATTAAGTTACATGAAATTACGTTAGATTTGATTAAATTATATTAGATTAGTTTAAATTCGGTTACGCAGGATTAGATTGAATTAGAGTTCGTTAGGTTAGGATAAATCGGGTAAGTACATTCCGTGTAGATTAAGTTAGCTAAAATCAAATTTGGTTAAATTAAGTTAAATTAATTTTCGCTATATATTAATCCTATCCGTAGAAACCCGAAATAACTCAATTAGGTTTTGTATGATAAAATACAAATTTAATTAAAACACAGATGTTACAAAGTTTAATAATCGAATTAATTACCATCATTGTCTATGGTCTTTTACCTTTTATTAGATAGCTTACGGATGCTCCCGCTTCGTGGGTTCAAGGCGAAACCATAAATCATCGACCCATTTTGCACATCTTTAAGGTTTGTGAACCGATGATTTTCTAAACGTCACTACATCGATGCGAACAGGAAGTAATCAGAAGGAGGCATGTCCGGAGAATAAGCCAAAATCGAAAGAAGCTCCAGCACAAGTTAAAGACTGCTTCCTGGGTTGTTTTTGTTGCAGAGTGACGAACGTTGTCATGAAGCAAGATCAGTGCTGGAGTTCCTTGCCAGTAAACGGTCTTGTCTTCTGAAGCGCGTCGCGTAATTCGATTAGTTGAGCTTGATATCTTTCAGATATAACAGTTTCGCCAGCCTTCAGTTCACAGTAGGTTATTCCTTACCAGTCCAGTCAAACGGAGCTCAAGACTAAGATTTTTTGCACGAAATCTCGCGAACCACTTTCTAACTGTTCCATAGCTCACTGATATTCATCCTATTTTTTTTTTTTAGGTTAAAACAGAGTAACATGCAGTGTCGTAAATGCTGCTTGTTGGCATCCATCTTTTCACACATTGGTATACACTGAACGACAGCTTGTAAACAACAGAAACTTATACCGAATAAATGCCGATATCTAAACTACATATACCCAAAATTACAAAAGAAATGAATTTCTCGTAAAGCACTGGTACACCTAATAGTTGCTGTGTTACGTAGTGCAGTGCTTTCCCTATAAAGCACAATACCTACCTAGGTTTATACCTAATTGTAATTAAAACCCCAAATAACTTGTAATCCCAAAATAAAATTATGAAGTGAAATTTTTGATTTCATAGAAATGTCAAGTAAATGTCTTTAAGTTAAAAGATTTTCATTAGGAGTTGAAATCAAACCTGTTTCGTACGGCCTTTAAAGAATTGAAGTGTATATTCTATGCATATTGCACATATCTGTGAGACTTGTAAGTAAGTAAGAAAAGATCTGTCCAAAATTCGTAATGGATAATTTATCCACTTTCTTGTGCTTTCACGTTTGACTACCGAATTCGGTTTTGAGCATGGTTTTTTTCTTTTTGAACCTTCTGATCAACCTTCAAAATTAGTTAAACCATCGCAAGTGTTTGCCTAAGCAAAACTTTTTATTTTGTAATAAGTCGGAATATGTGATTATGGTTTTGGTTTACTGACGAGAAAGTGTCAAAGAAATAACTCGCTTATAACCCTCATTTATTGTGTAATAATCGGTGCTTGCATGTATTTTGATCAGCTATATCTATTGATGGAAATGATAAACTAAGGAGAAGTATCAATGTACATAACGATTAAATTCAATTATTTTGACCGTTCTCAAAATTAAATTTTCGATAGCCATTACATTTGTTGTCAATGTCAATGATAAAAAACAGACTAGAGGACCAAAAAAGTTGGAAGATAATGAATAGCAAGACTTATTGAACGAAAACCCAACTTAAACTCTCAAAAAAATTTCGAACAGCTTAGCAGTTGATAAATCAACTGTTTCTAGATGTTTACATGCAGTGGGAAAAACCCAAAAGGAGGGAAAATACCATATGTATTAAACTGAAACGTTATTTCGAACTGTGTCAACGTTGCGCGCCAGCCCCAAAACCAAAAAAATCGGGTCTACTACGACATTTCCAAATGCAAAAAGCCATGGGTTTGGAGAGCCATCCACATCAACAGCAAAGCGGAATGGCCATGGCTATAAGGTTTTGGTATCGATATGGTGGAATCAGCTGTGATGGTATATTACCAGCTGCTAAAACCCAATGAAACTGTTACGCTAGACCTCGACCGATGTCAACTGAACAAATTAAACGATGTATTGTTGCGAAAAAGACCAGCACTAGCGTATAACACACACAAAGTCATCGTCTTACATCACAACGCTCGGCTACGCGTCGAAAGAGTCCGCAAAGATACTAAGTTGCAGCGAGAATTGCAAGTTCTACTGCATCCACCGTACTCACCAGACATACCTTCTTCTGATTACCACTTGTACGGATTGATGCGGCATGGTTTAGCTGGCACACGGTTTCGAAATTGCAACTTCAATTTAAATCAATTCATTATCAAGAATGGCTGCATTTTGCGCACAGAAGTATCCTGGAAAAAATTTTTTTCACACATTCAAAACATACATATTTCAGACAAACTTCAAATTTCAATCTTGTGCTGATCAGTCTTAAACATAATTTTTAAAACTTAGTGACACTTATCAAATAAATTAAACTCCTATAATTTAAAACGCTTCTGGGGAAAATGATTTTATTTTTAATAGCATTCAAGTTTCACATATCTGGTATTATTAAAACCATTACCTTTCCTTTCCCAATTAATTCCTTTTTAACAAGCTTTATTTTCTGTTGGATCAAACGATTGAAATAATCACTATAAAACGACAAACATAATTCCAGCGACAAATGCACCACAGAATTTCACCTTCGACTATTCATTGTATAAAGGGAAATTGAATATTACAGCATCAAGATTATTATACCTTGCACCACTTGTGGTACGGTGTATATTATATGACACAAACCCAACTTTTATTATACCAATCGATCCAGAATCATTTTCTGAATCTAAGCTTATATGTCCATTTGTCCACCTAATGTCTGTCCACGTATGTTTATGTTCAATTGACAGATCACAATTTTTGAGTTATATTGATGAAATTTGGTACACTGACATATCTTGACTCAAAAATGAATGGTGTTGAAAACAGTTTGAACCGATTCACTGTTGCAACCACTACCCATATAACGCCATATAACGTATAATACTATTTTGACTTTCTCAATTAATATGAAATATTTGGTTCGGTTGGAGCAATTTTTTTAACTTTGTCGCATACGCAAACTAAAAAATATATATTCATAGGGCGATCAAGTTGAAGATTCCGCAAATTAACGGGGAAAGATACATAATATTAATAATATTTTTATAATTTTTATATTTGAATAATTTTTTTAGTGCCTACATAATTCTAGGGGCAATCGTTTACATGAAATCGTTCTTAAATAGAAATAGCATGAACCAATATATATAAAATACGAACAGAATCATGGTGATATCTATTATATCCTATATTTGTATATAGATCTAGTATTACATCGTCTCATGATACAAAGTGTGTATGGACGTAGACAACACCCAGAAGAACGTAAGATAGACCCATTCCTTATAATATCGATAACTTCAGAAAGTGATTCTAAGCTCGTCTGTCCGTCTATTCAGCGTATTTTTGTGCTTAGGTTACATACTGAAATTTTTGAGATACTTTAATAAAATTTATCACACCTATGTGGTTTGACGCAAGGAGGAACCACTTTCAACGACTTTCTATATTAGGCTCTATTTTGGAAAGTCGTTACATGAATAACTGTATTAAGCGAAGTGGTGTTGGGTATTTAATAGTGGGTTCTCTCTCACCATAGCGTTTTAATTTCACATTAAAAGCATATAACTATTATTTTGTCCCTCTGCATTTAATTATTTCAAGTCAATTTCAATTTATTTTACCTTTAGTGGCTTTACAATAGAAAAACAACATATATTTTTACATATAATATTGTACTAGCGAATCAAGTCCCTGATACAGGGAAGTTTCTAAGTGCTAAGCGACTCAAAAAATCAAAAGACCTACCTTCTATGATAATGGGTACGCGTGCTAAAAATGAATCATGAACACACAAGTATTCGAGAAATGAAAATACATACAATTTCATTGTATAACCTGAGGCAATTAAAAAAAAGATTTATGACAGATTGAAAATTTCAAATATTTCTTATAAGAAATTAGTTCACTAATCAGATAAAAACGAGATACATTTTTTTCATTATATTTTCATTAAATTTTAGTTTCACATTTCTTAGCAAATCCATTGCATATCATACATGACTGTTGATACTATCACCTGTTTTCATTCAATTCATTCAATGATACAATAATGTGCATAATAGACAAAAACACACCTATGCGCATAAGAAGATTTATTATTATCTACTAATTATTTTATATTAATCGTTAAATGGTTTCAATCAAATTGTCTCAAGAGATTGCTTTCTGTATTGAAATACATTATTCAGTGTCAGCGATCAAACCTCTGTTCGTTTTATAATTCCATTAAATAGAATACGTTGCTAAGCTGTGATATTTCATGAGGCCGTCATATCAACGTACACAAATATGCACAAGTAAACACACACACACGTGCACGTACATTTCTTATTGCAAACCGTTATTGATAGTCCTATGAATCTGTTCAGTATTAAATTTTTAGGTTTTTCGAAAAATATTTACAAGTTTTTCTTTATTATTCAACGTAGCAAGTAAACGTTATTGATTTCCCTCCTAATAATTTGTTCATAAACAATGTCTTTTATGTGGTTTTATTGCATCCACTCACAAACGAGCTATCAAAATAGCATAAATGAACACACGTTTTATGATTTAATTACAAATTTCCTCTGAATTTTTAATATTTTCAGGGAGCAATTTTTGAGCTTAAGTTACATAAATAGATTTATAGCAAAATGTTATTAAACGTCCTTTTAATGTTAGGATTGATAACAAATTTGCGGTCGTTGTTCCGTTAAATGAAATAAAAGAGAAATTTATCAAATTTTTGAATTCAATGACAGAATATTAAAAAATCTACTGATAGCATTAAATATTTTACTCAATGCAAAAGTGATAAAATTAGTATATCTTTATGCCCATCGCCAAAGGATAAGGGCTACGACTACGAAAATTTAGTTATTTTTCTCTTTTTTTAATCTTTTTTAGAACAATGGGTGTGACCAGATATAATTTTCTTACCTGTTATATATTGATACTTTGAAGGCAACAGTTAATACACACGCACTTCAATGCGTAACTTATAAACTTAGCATGTGAGTTGATTTTAGCATATCCGCGTGTCCATCTGTGTAATATCTATAACATTCTCCTGGATGCAAAAATGAAGCTATCGACTTCAAATTTGGTAGAAATATTGAAAGTTCTTGCACGCATGTTGGTTTCAAAAATAGGCCAAAAAAGTCGAAGAACACGCCTACAGTACTACATAAGCTGCGAGCACGTCTGCTTTTCAAAATGAATAAAAAATTGTTTAATGCTCATTACTCATAAATTACAGCAGATAAATCTGCAAAAATTTCAATCAATACTTTATGGGCTATGTTCTAGTATTTCTACTAAAATGAAAAAAATCGGCAACATCCATCCAATATTACAGAGTATGAAAATGTAGTTTTTTTCGTTTTTTTGCAAAAATTAATTTACTCCCTAAAAATGTTATTATGTTTCCCTTCCTGTCATAAAAAAGTAGAGAAAAAAAATTCTCTCCACATAACTCCCATATATGTTGGGATCTAAAAAATAGACCTATATAGAATTTTGAAAATTGTAGTTTTTTTCACACGATGACTTTTCAAATTAGGCATTATAAGGGGGTTGGTCGAAAAAGTGAACCGATCCCAAACATTTTCAACAGCGCTCGTTCTTGTGTCAAAGCATGTTGGCGCACCAAATTTCATTAAAATATCTTAAAGGTTGCACATTGTAGGTCGAACTCAAAAATACGTGGGCAGACATCAAATGCACAAATGAACAGACAAGCTTAGATCGATTCCGAATCAAAAACGAGAGGTCTAAGCCCTTTTGGGTATTGCATACGTCCGTACAAACGAAATGTACTCGGCAGCACAAGAGATGTGAAAATGTATCACAACCATTGAGGATAGTGCTTCACAATCACTTTCCTAAAACGTGCGGGGTTAGGGATAACCCCGTAAATAGAGTAGAAGTCGTAAAAGACTTCCAATTTGATCTTCAATCTTCATTTAATTTTCAATAACGTCCGTGCTTAAGCCATTAGCCTAATAATATTTGCATATTTATGGTAGATCAATATTCCTCCCAGTATTCAATCTTTACCGTAAATTGTAAATTATGACTTTTTGGCGACATAGAGCCTATTCAAACGATTTGCACCGATGCCTACATATTTGATTGCCATTGACTTGTTTATTTGATAAAATTTTGTTATTTTGAAAAGGTTTTATCTGTCCTTTAGAACTCAAGTGCTGTCCTCTAGCTCAAAGTGCTTCTTATCCCAAAATGCGTCTCAATTTATTTTTTTATTTTGCCGAATTTAAGACGAGTTTTACTTTGACACAAGACTTTTTGATCGTAGTGATTGGCTGACAAATATTACTAAATTATAATATATATTGTAAATATTAAATCGGTTAAGTTAGATTTATTGGATGAAGATAAAACTGTTTAAAAACATGGTGAAGTCGTTCTTTATGTTTTAGTTTCATACCTCTTTCCGTACAAAACGTCTTTCAGTAAGTAAACCACATTCTGTATTGTATAGCAATACTTATCCTATTCTATGGTAGGTGTAAGTATAGTGTAGATATTCACATCCCCGGGAAACTAATAAAATTTAATACATTTACGTACAAAAATTGCAATCTACAAGGGGCAGACAAAGTTAGTAATTTTCCTATTTATTGTTATTTCTCAATGTTTATTCGAATACATAGGGAGGTATTAGTAAAACAATCATAAAATAATAGAAAATAGAGAAAAAATTAGAAAAGCAACAAAACGAAAATCAACTTTAATAGCCGGTTGAACATAATGCACAAACCTGTAATAAAGAAAATGTTTTGAAAATTATTAAATATCGAATAGAGGCAGAGAGAAAGAGCAACAGACTAAAAATACTTCAGTAAATTCACACCACGGATAACCCTCATTAGAACATAATATATAAAATTCAATTAATTTGATGTACAGTAAATTAGACCGCAAGCAATCGCAAATGTGTAATACCAGGTGAATAAATGAATTTTAAAGAAAATAAAAATAATATCCTTTTGGTTAAAAGTCATTATTTGATACAATGTATGTATTATTTTGTTAATAATTAACTTCAAATTTCAATAACAAATATCAAAACTTGTTTGCATATTTTTAATATCGAGTTTCAATAATTTCATCGGGCTCTAATGTAAAATACTCTTTTTGTCTTTAAGACATGAATAAAAAATTTAATTTTATATTATATCTGAAATTGACTTTCGCTTTAATGTATGTTAAATGAAAACTTAACCATAAGACATGAATTTACATATATGTACATATGATTACTAATAATAGTACATATGATTACTAATAATAATCACTACAAATAATGTTATGGCTCATGCTTTTTGTCTACGCTTTACATAAGTGTATAAAGTTTACATGCCCATTTGTAATGTAAAACCTTAAGTAAATAGTATGCAATGGTTTGTAAATGTGGTAAAAACGCAAAAATCTGTTTAAATATCAGATTTTCAAAGCATAACACAACATGGATGTGGATGTAAAGGCTTACACAAACAAAAAAAAAAAGCTCTTATATGTACACATATAATAAATATATATGATATACAGATATATACATATACATATATTTACATGTGCATGCATGAGTGTTTATGCGCGCATACGTACGTATGTATATATTTATGTATTTATGTAGGTATATATGAATTCATTTATGTGCATAAGTGTACATAAATATATGTATATGGATATGTACACGGTAGGTATGCATGTAAGTGTTTATGTAAATAATTTCTCCTATAACCATCAATTTACATAAATTCTGGATTATAAAGCAAAAAATAAACTAATTACAAAAAGCAAGACAGAGATTATCTAGGGTTCAGACCGAATTCTTTATAGCTCGTATAATATAATATTTGTAATAAAATATATCAAACTGATTTCCCGCCGGCTTAAGATTTAATCACAGCATTATTTCGTTATCCTTAATCCATCTAAAAACCCTATATTTTATTAAATTCACAATGGTTAAATTGCTTATAACATTAACCGATTACAATTAACCGATTCGTATACTTATGTGCTAAATCTGTATATGTGACCATACAAGCCCTGATCGAGCTCTTCAGCCAGTTTACAATAATTCATTTACTCTACTACTAACTGTACTAGAATTAGTGTACTTTCTTCTGTAAATCTACTTAGAAAAATGTGTCAAAAATTGTGATTTGTAAGTTGAACACAGAAATAGATGGTCACATACACATGTTTAAATCGACTGAAAAAATGATTCTAAAAGGAACTGGTGTTATAGATCTATATCGTGTGCTTCTGCCATACGAATAAGTTAGGCTAACATATTGCATATGGTGTAGAATATAATATTTCTGATTAATAATAATAATCTTTCTGATTAACTTACTTTGCATGTTTTTCTCAAAAATTTTTCTATGTACAATAAGAGAGTAACTAAATGTGCTTTTATGCCGTTATCTGCAGCAAACATATAGTTTTACCTTTAATGATTTTAAAGATTGTTAGAGATATTGTGGCGCCCACAATAGCTCGCTCATTTTTTATTGAGGCTCCTTTAGCATTAAGAATGGCACTCAGTGTGTACGCGACTGAGTATTTCGCTGATGAAAACATAATTTTCTCTTGGATATCAAGAACTTTTGTGTACATTTCTAGTATTACCTTAAGCCTACCCATATTCTGTTATCGTATGGGAAAATAAAATTTTTATCTTATGAAACAAAGTACGTTTTAACCAAATGAATAACAAGCTTATCTCTCTCAATGAAGAATTCTCTATATATAATACCAATCTTAGATACGAGCAGAACAAGTATTTTCTTTTAGAAAATTTAAAAGACCAAAGGACGATTTCAAAAGGAAGATGGACGGGGGAGCATTTCAGAAAATGCTCTGTGGCGACTGTGGTAAGAAACTTTTATTAACCTTGCGGATAGTCTCTGACACTCAGCACCCCAAACGAAAACTTACAGTGAAATTGGTCGAGCGAAACCACTTTTGCGTTGAGAATCCTGGAAAGCATTCATATGAGTGTTATTGGGCCATAGACGCATTAAATCAGTGGTTTCCAACCTTTTTGTACCGGCGCCCCCTTTTTAAAAAAAAAATAATGCGCCACCCTTTAAAAAACAAAAAAAAAACCGAAACAATCAGATGCTTCTGTTTACTGAAGTTTGGCGCGAGTAAGCACGAGAATAACCGGGATGTTGCAAATGCTTATGTTTTGATTCCAGGCCCCACCGGTACTCGGCTCCAAACGCGAAACCGAGATATTTCGATTCGAGGAGGAGTGTGAATTGGATGTTTTAGCATTTGTACACTAAAAATCCGCGGCGAGGATTGTGGATTACGTATACGGCTGATTCATTTCTTTGACACCTATTTGACTTTTATGGTTTGTATTTGAAAATGATATTTTGGAAACAGCTACAAGTCCTCTCATGCAACAGTATCGCGCCCCCGTAGGGGGGCGCGCCCCGCAGGTTGCAAACCACTGCATTAAATATTCAATTTTTCGGATAGCCAAAATTTTGCATGTCGTTTCATTTTTGCTTCTAACACTAGTTACAATTGTTCAAGTAACAAAATTATGTCCGGTCGTGGCTGTTATGCCTATCATCGTGATCCTGGAAAAAGGAAAAGGACTAAATCTTCATACTCTGTAATGTTGGTCGGGCGCAGCTAATTTGTTCTATTTTTAGAATAACAGTGGAAATTTATACGATGTATATGCCGCACTTTATGAGTAACAAGCAAAACACACGGAAAACAAAGATATGTAGTTTGGGTCATTTCATCAAACTCTTTTGCAAGTGTTAAAGCGATATCTTCACTTTTGCGAACGGGAGAATGTTTACCGCAGATACTAGACAAACTGACGGACGTGCTTAGATGCATCCTGTATTTGAAAGTGTGCAAAAATTTAGATATTTTATGGGATTTTTGATCTTTGCTTTTGCGTTTAAAAAAAAGATAATTTTTTAATACACTATAAACTTAAGTAGACGTAGCCGATTTTTCCATTTTTGTACAGGTACTACAGCATTCCTCATAGAACATACGTGCAAATTTTTGTAGATTTATCTGCAGTAGTTTACGACTAATAAGCAAGGAACCATTTTTTTATTCCTTTTGAAAAATTATGTGTTCTCAGTTTACGTCGTACTGTAGGTGTGTGCTTTGACCAACTTGGCCGATTTTCAACACGAATCTGCGTGCAAAAACTCGCGATGTTTTTGCCAAATTTGATACCGATAGTTTAGTTTTTACGGCCAGGAGAATGTTTACAACAGTCGTTACACAAACGGCCAAATAAATAAACGGACATGCTTAAATCGATTCAGAATTTGATGCTGATCGAGAATATATGCTTTGTAGGGTCTCTGAAGCTTCCTTCTAAGCGCTGCAAACATTTTGACAAAATGATCCTTCGGTGGTGCGTATAAAACGAAATTGAAATGCTTATAAACTTCAGATCATTTTATCAAAAGAGGGAAACAAGAGTGCGATGTCTATTTGTTTCCTTTTTTATTACAGTTATGACTTACTATAATCGCTAAAAAACTAAAATATTAGAAAAGACACAATTTATTTAAAGAAATTGTTTTATTTTGTGTTTATTTTGAAATACATTTATCGGGTTTCCTTTACCGATATATCGATATATCAAAGTCTTTAAAATCTATTTCCGAACGTTACACATCGTATGATATGATCAAAACATATCGAACTGAACTAGTTGCAGAGAAGGCCCAAAAAAAAAAGACCACAAATTGTTGTAAATTAAATTTAAATAGCAAGCCGGGAAACAAAGTTCATGTAAATACTTGCACGGGTAAATGTACTTGAATATGTTCAAATGCCAACATTACGTCAGATTATTATTTTAGTATGAACGAAAAGGTTAATTACATTTTTTTGTTAACGCTATAAAAACTTGAATTAGAAAAAAAATGATTTTCGTATGTTTTTCTTTTTTTTTTTAAAGATTTATTATTTAAATGAGATTATTTATACAAATCTATGCCGGCATGTTAAATAATTTATGGGTTGCATATGAATGCCAATGAATATCGGATTTCAAATTCAAGTCTATATACATGATTTATTGATTTTATGTTGACCATGCAACTTAAGTGAGGTTTGCCGTTGTCAGCGGCGACCTAAGGCATTAATGACATTTATGAATTCAAGTTAATTTACACTTTAGATAATCTCAGGTTTGATATCCAAAAACGGTTGCTTGGGTTCTTTGCCTGCGGAAATACAAAGGCGTACTTTTATATTTCGGCATGTATTTCGTTATCCAATTAACATACGTACGCAAACGCTGTGTAATTATTTCATAAAGAGTTTTAAAATCTTACTCATGTCCCTTCTTTGAAGATTTTTACTTTGAAACAAGTGAAAATATCATAGTCGAGCTAAATCGACCATTAAATACCTTGCACCCCTTCATCTAATATTTATTTCATTTATTTTCTTAATAGTACGCCAGAAATTATATCTTGCTTGCATGGAGGCCGCTCAAAGCGTCAACTGCCCCGGCCCAAGTTTAGTAAATTCAGTTTTCTTATTGAAGATTTTTTCATTTCGTCACGAAAACTAAAAAGTTTCACTGTGTGTTGGTTTTCTTGGAAATTCTTATATAAGATGCGGTCTAAGAAATAGGCTAATGTAATACAAGTTTGCTACGGTTAATTATACCTTACAACACTTGTGGTGCAAGGTATATTAAATTTGCTAAGATGTATACAGCATCGAGAAGAAATTAAGACAAATCTATTTTTTATTAAACCTGTTTATACGTCTGTCTTTCTAATGTCTGTCCACTTATTTTATATATCCCACCATATAGAGGGGCTCTCATGAACAAGCCGCTCCATGACGACAAAGTCTAATTCGTAGTTCTTTATGATGAAAGCAACTGAAAAATAATCAAACCTTTGACAAATATATTACGCTTTCTAAATTTGGAGCAGACGTTTTGAGCGTCGTCCAATACGAGGGCTTTCATGAAAAATATGGCTTCACACAAAAATAATGTATTATATATGTTAGATAACATACAATTTTTGATGTGTTAAAACAGCTGCAGTGTAGGGCATGTAATGGTCAGCCTTGTCCGTCCGTAATATACTTAATTTTTTTATGTCAAATTGCTATTACGGATCAATTTTTATCACAAAATATCAAAGGTTGCACATTTTTGCTATTCATGAGCACACTTATGTACGATAGGATCCAAAAAACGCACATACATAGTTAAAATTCGGTTAAGTTAATTTGTGTTTCAAATTACACTTATGGATCAATTTTCATCAGGAAATATTGAAAATTAGACTTTTTTACGTTATGAGAATTCAGTTTTCGTAGGAAGGGCTATATAGAAGGGGAGCGATTTTAGTTGTGGGATTTTAAGAGTCGCAATTTGTTTTTGTATAATGGCTTTAAAAAATAAGGAGTAAATTAGGTTTCGTCCAAATATCTCAAAATTGCAACTTGTAGATTGATCACAAAAATGTATGGACTGACATGAGAAAGGCCGACGGACAAATATGCTCAAATCGAGTTAAAAAATGTTTCTGAATCGATAGGTACAGTAGACGACGAACTTATCATAAGTGCTTCAGTGTGTTATATATGACTGTGTAAACTTAATGTACCTTGTACCACGTGATCTAAACTATAATAAAATGTCGGTATCAGCTTTATACATATTCATAAGTTTTTCTTAACTATGAAAACATGAAACGAGATAGATTTTAAAACGAAATTTAAGATGATCCTAATGATCATATGGAATCTACTTCAAATCGATACCTTCTGTAGATGTTAACTTATTAATAAACATTTTTTTTATATCCACCAGCGAAGAATGAAGCTATCTATATCTTACCAAAACGTTCGCAACACCTAGAAGAAAATTCAAGTACGATACTGTGACGAAAAGTTAGACCATTCAAGTCGAATATCAAAAATATTTTTTTATAAATTGACACACGTCCGTGTCAAATTTCACATCACAAATGTCACCAGTGTTTCAGCTACGCTTGGTGGTGTACGACACAAAAAGTATTTTTTCAATTTTTGTAACATGTATCAGTCGGTCACGAAAGTCACTATTACGGGGGATGAAATTTGATTGTACGCATACGGTCCGGGAACAACTGATCAATTGAGGGTATTCGCTATGCAATAGGTGAACCAAGACCGAAAAAACCGCGCCAAAGTTACTCAAAAACCAAGACTATGTTAACAGGTTTCTTCGATTATCGTGTTCTTGTGCTCTGTAAACTCCTCCTGCCGGGCCAAGCTGTTCACCAGAAAGGTTATTTAAGTTTGACGATTGCTTTGAAAGCGACGAAATACTTTTGGAATAATAAATAATTGTTGAAAAACGAAACAAAAAAATTAGTCCTTCTGTTTGGACACCGTAGTATATACATATGTATTTGATCAGGCTCGAATTTCTATCTGTTCCTCTACGTAACATGCTCCCTTTCGCGGAAACTAAGACGGCACCATGAAGTTTGGCAAAAACTTCGGAGATTAAGAACACAACACAATATAAATTGCGAAAAATTCTATTTTCAAAATTTAAATTACAACAAGTGCGACGATACCTGGTGCGCTCTCGCATAGAAACGAGATATAATTTGCGAACGAGTGTGGGGTATTGAATGGTGGCCCTTATACGACTAGAATAGTTTTAGTTTTTTTTTTGAAGATTCTACAAAGCTGCAGCCGAATATAATTTCCTCCCTTGTTTTTTTTCTTTTTTGCCACTGTTTTTTGCTTATTATAGTTTTTTAGTTATTGTACGCGTGTAAGCATATTTGTAGTTAGAAGAGGTTAACCTTTAGATATGATCCGTAAAATTTAACCAAAAAGACCATTTGTTTTATATTTGGAACTTGTATCTATTTTTCTTTATTAAATTTGGGCATTACAAGAATAAAGAAAGAGGAAGACAGAGTTTAGCTCAGAGTTTCCTACCACTTAACAATCTATATGTATATATTGTTTGGGGGGTTACTCAATATTTCTACATTTTGCGTATAAAATAGCAAAAGCAGCGTACAAGATATCCTTACCCTGCGGGTGTAAAATATAGGTTTTTACTCATAAAACGTTGTTTAATAAAATAGTGATTAAAAGCTTGTATATATTTTTTTCATCATGATTTAACATTTTATCTAGATATTAATGCTCGTAATTCAACATGTTTTTTTTAAATATTATTTTTAATAATTAAATATATTTTGAGCGCAAATATACAAGTGGCGTGCAATTCATTTGCATAAAGTGATTAACAGAAATATGCAAAAAATATCGCACAAAATAAAGCGTAATACTTACAATATAAATGGTGTTATGTTGCGGTGACTGTGAAGTATTAAGAGTACTTGCTGTTCTTTCATTCTACATGTATGCGACAATGAGCAGAAATTTCTTTTTTTAATTTTTCTCTTTGAAGAGCTTGTCATAACAAGAGAATTTCGAATCCGTGTGCCAGTTCAACCATGTCGCATCGATCCGAACAAGTAGTAATTAGAAGGAGGTATATCTGGTGAGTACACGGGGCGCGGTAGAACTTCCCATTCAAGCTGCAACAGTGTATCCTTGTATCCAACTCTTGCGACGTGTGGCTGAACGTTGTCATGCAAGAGGATGACTTTGCGTATGTTAACCGTTATTGTCGTTCTTTTATGCAAGAATACATCGGTCAATTTGCTCAATTGGCGATGGAAGACATCTGCAGTAACAATTTCGTTGGGGTTTAGCAGCTCGTAATATACTAACCCTGCTGATTTCACTATATGCACAGCAAAACTTTATGGCCATGAATATTCCGCTTCGGTGTCGATGTTAATGGCGCTCCTGGACTAAGCCATGAGTTTTGCACGTCGAATTGTCGTAGTAGATCCACCTTTCGTAGCCACATACTATGCGCCATAGAAAACTCTTCGTTTTTTACTGGGCAAGAAATGAAACGGTGATATTGATATGGTTCGATATAACATTTTCAGTCAATTCGTATGGTAGCCATTTTCCCTCCTTTCTGATTTTTTCCGTTGCATGCAAACGTCTAGATGTAAACAGTTGATTCATGAGCTGCTAATCTGTTCGAAGGTTCTGTGAGAGTTTGAACCGGGTTTTCGTACAATACGTCTTGCCTTGTCTTCGAACATTCTTGATGCTCCAGACCGTTGTTTGTCATTGAGATCCAAATCAGCTCTTTTAAGTCATTGAAACCAAAACCGACAATCGAGGTATGATGGAGCAGCATCACCATATGCTTTTAAAAATGCTTGATGATCTTCGGCAGCAGACTTCTTCAAATCAAACAACTAAAGTAATGAAGGTCGCAAATGCAATTTTGGGCGTTCCATGATTAGTGTCTGTATACACGGAATAACTCAAAAATACTAAATAGAAAACTGTTATTTTTTGTACAGAAAGGTAAAAATGATCTTAATGAACTTAACCGTTTCGTATTCCGATACTTCGCATTACTTTATCATTGTCAGCGCTAGATGGAACTGAGCAAAATAATCTAATATTTCCATTTATATGCATTTATTTGCATTTATATACATTTATTTCTATTTATATGCATTTGTTTCCGTTTCGTTCCATTCCATTACATTTCTTTCTGTCTTTTTCCGGTCCAGTCCATTCCATTCCATTCCAGCGATTTTCATTTATTTTCATTCAAAATATTGATAAAGATTTGCACATTTCTTTTCACGACTTTTAGACACATATCATATTTGAGTATAATGGCCTGAATTTCCATATTAAAGCTTATTGTGAATCTGGATGTCAGCATACCAGTTATTAAAGAACAATTCAGAATTCAACGTAAAGTTTTAAAATAAAAGCTCTTCAACTTTGAGATAATCATTTAGGAAAAGGGTAAAATTGAAAATGTTCTGATAATTGTTGGCGGACCCAAAAATGTGTCCATTTTGCTAATTTTTGAGCCTCACGCAAATGAAGGGACAGAGCTAAGATGGAGTGTAGATAAAGATATAAGAAGAAAATAATAAAACTTGAAATTTAGAAATATGACTAGATATTATACGCGGCACACTATATGTTGAAAGAAAACGAGTAAGCTTTACATTTGAGTGTTATTATATTGTTACACTACTATACCACTTGCGGTGCAGGTTATATTATATATGCGTGGATGTACATAACACCCAGAAAAACT
This sequence comes from Glossina austeni, assembly GCA_000688735.1. Classification (NCBI taxonomy): domain Eukaryota; kingdom Metazoa; phylum Arthropoda; class Insecta; order Diptera; family Glossinidae; genus Glossina; species Glossina austeni. The sequence goes on from KK502507.1 coordinate 587,904, forward strand.
TTAAATAGACGAACTTTTTGTTATACCGATCGATTCAGAATCACTTTCTAAATCAGTTTAACCGTATATGTCCGTTTATACATGTTTCTGTTAGATATAATGTTCATGCAATTTTGTATTCTGTGTAAAGTCTGTTGTAAGCACTCTCTTGACCCCAAAAATAAAGTTATCAACTTCAAATTTGGCAGAAAAATTGGAAGTTCTTGCGCGCAGTCTGGTATTGAAAATGAGCCGAAACGGTCGCAGACCGCGCCTATAGCAGTACGTAAAGTGAGAACACATCTGTTTTTCAAAAGGAATAATAAACTACAGCGGACAAATGTACAAAAATTTAATGCATATTCTATGGGTTAAGCTGTAGTAGCCTTAAAAAAATGGATAAATTTGACCTCGCCTACCCAATATTATAGTGTATCAAAGTTGAATCTTTTTTCAATGCTTTTATATAACGCAGAAACAAGCTTCAAATTTGAAATCCGCCTAAACATATTTGTCCGTCCACTTGTCCACCTACATAGCTTTGTAATATCTGTGGCAAACATTGTCATGCTAGCAGAAATGAAGCCTAAAAATTTACAAACGAATTTGGAAGTGACCTAAGGACACATCTGCAATGCCGACACGTCTAACAAAAGGTTTTATTTTAAAAATAGAAAAAATCAGCTTCGCCGTCCCCATTCTAGAGAACTTGAAAATTTAGCTCTTTTGCTCTTAGCTTTGTTGTTGTTAAAATGACGGTGATGGGTATTAAAAATTCGGTCACGACCGAATACCATTTTTTTATTTGTTTTATTTGTTTACTTTCATTTTCATATTAACGTTAATAAGAGGACTTTCAATCAACTTAGAGCAAAAAAAAATAGATTAACTACAATTTTTGATGAAAATGATTTTTGTAATCGTCATCATTAACTTTTGAATATATTTTTGATCTTCGTATGTCATCATCAGCTTCATATTTTTGATTTATTTATTTATTTTTTTATAAAAACTTAAGGTTACTTTTTCATTTATTTATATGTTCGAAGCGAAGTTGAAAAAAATAAAATGAGAAAGAATGTAAGATATGATTTCGATATGACATGATACACATTTTCTTGATTTATGTTATATCTAAATTTAAATTATGTTATTCTATATGATATTTTAGAGTAAATAAAAAAATGGAAATAAAGTAAAAATAAATTTAAAAAAAATAAAAAGTTTTCTATAATGCGATTTCGATATACCATGGTGCTAATTGATCGTCTTAAGCGGGGGACGCCTGTATGCACGATGAAAGAAATTGAAATGAATAAATTATTGATCTAAGAACATTGTCTTAGTTTTCTGTATCGCCGGATTCCCCATAACTGTGTCTTTCGCTGATTGGAGCACACAGACTCATTAGAAAAGAGAAATAATCCCTTTTTTTCTTTGTCTTCGTGGTTTGGGGGCTTTGATATATCTTCCATTGCAATCGGCTCCATTTTGTTAATGATCTCGGGAAATATTTGTATTCGCTGACACAATGGGAAAAAGTCAATTTAAATATCTTATCATTTTTAATTTTTTAATTGAAATTTATTTATCAAGCAATACTGATTAATTAAGAGTTTGTTCATATTTAATACCATACATTATAATACAATGATTTATATTATATAGGGCAGGTGTACATAGATATATGACTTGGCCTGAAATACCGAACAATGTTATGGTCAGATGGATTCATGATAAAGGATGCGACTTTTCTTCTGTTTGATTATGTCTTTTTGTGCGTCAACGAAACATAATTAAATGCCGACAGAAATTTTAACTTTCACTTTGAATAAACCATTTGTGATATTAACCAAATGTCAGAGTAAAAAACCATAATTTTTAAGTGCTTAAACGTAACCATATCTACGTCTATTTACCTCAGCATGCATCTCATTGTTTGGTTATCACAAAAAGTCCCACCTTGTTCTACCTCACTGAAATGTTTCACTGTAAACGTTCCAGTAAAGTACTGCTGTATATAAATGGTGGCCACAAGTTACGTAATTTGCGTTATACGTTATGCGTTACATTTAACGGTACTTCCCGTGATCTTCAAAAAATAACGATGAAAGTTAATCCTTACAAAATTGTAATTTCAGCCAAATCACTTTGAAATCCATTATTTGTTCCCTCAGTCTTTGTAGTAAATTAGCTCTAGAAATTAGCATGCTGTCGTATCGACATATTTTCTCTTGTCTGCACTGTACTTATATGTTTTTGTTTTTATTAAAGCTTTATTCATATGTAAATCAATCAAAATTAATCACTTCATCCTTTAAATGACGAAATAATTGAAGTCACTCTCAATGTAAAGCAGTACTAAGCCCGCGAGGATTAATTATATAAAAAATATATATAAGCGTCTGCTGGATTCAAAATTAATCTTATTTTGCCTTAAATGTAAAAAGTTACCACTTCCAAATGAGATTTTAACAAAAAAAGAATTCAGAAATGTTTTTATGCCCTACACCACCTGCGCTGCAGGATACATTAAAACTGCTCGCATGTATGCATTATCTAGAAGAGCTTAAGATATACACTTTTTTTATTAAACTCATCGATTCAAAACCATTTCGTGAATCGATCCAAGTTTATCTGTTCATATGTCTGTCTGTCTAATTATGACTTTTTGGTGTTCAGTCTACAGATCGCAATACTTGCCCGTTGAATTTGATTAACGTGTTCTGACTCGACAACGAATAGCTTTGAAAATAAATTTAGTCGGAACAATTTTACTAGTGTTTTCATACAACGCACTATTTTGAAAAACTTGCTAAATGAAAAAAATTTTAAATTTTCAAAGTTTCTGAACAAAAATCGACAAAATTTCCATAAAATTGTTCCATAATAATAAAAAGACACAAAAACCAACTGCATAAATTTGGACCACCTTTGTATATTCTTGGACACCATCGATATAGGAGTTCGCATGAAAAGAGTGTGACTTTATTTGAAAGCAAGAAATTATTTTTGGTAAATTATCGCAAAAATAAATTCAAGATTTTATTAAACCGTTTGATATAGGATATTTAAAAGTCAGCCTAGCCCGATCATAATATTTTTGCTTGTTCTTTTTTTCACAAAGTGTTACAGATTGTTAAGCTGTAAGGCAATGTTAGAAATTGTTGGTAGACGAGTTTTTCTTATGTAACTAGACGCGCATACAAACTATGTAAACATGACATACAAAATTCTTGTTGAATGTTCGTGCTTGTAACTTTTTGTATTTTGGTGTTATTGTTGTTGCTGCCGTTACTGTTAGTGCAGCTCTTCTAACTTTTACAAAAAGCGGTTCTTGGATACAAATTGCAATTATGTACTGAAGTGAAGATAGCCCATCAAGATAACTCATATTTTTCAGGGTCATGTCTTCGCTAAAAATGGCTTTGCTTAGTTACGATTTATTGCGAAATAGTAAACAAACGTGTAAATTAAGTACCAAAATTAAATAATATTAGCAAACGTGCACATATAAAACAAACTAAGCTTCTAATTGCGAAGACAAACCCAAAGAAAGCTAAGTTATCGCTACTAAATCTGAGGCAAAAATACAGTACAAATAATAAAGGAATGCAATGTCCAAGTCGTGTTATAACAATTTTCAGAGACATTGCGCGACTATAAACTTTTGATACGTCGTGAAAAATGCTATAACCTTTCAGAAAAATCTAATTTCATTACCCTGGCCCCGGTACATCACCGCCAAACTCGCCACAAATTTGTCCTCTCAATGTACGCAAGACACTAAATTAATTAGAAAAAATCTTAACGACTTAACGACGGAGCTGTTGCTCGAATTCAAAAATATTACATATATAAGATAGGAAGGACATTTCGCTAACAACATTTGAGCAGAAAAATTATTAAGTGCTGGCCCAAGGCATCCGATAAAAACAACGATATTAAAGATCGTAAGAGATATTAAAAGAACTGAAATGAGAGCGTTTACTGAAATTTGTACGACAGGTACGCGTAAGCCGCGTGTATTCGCGCTAAAGCAGAAATAGTCGTGAGCCGTTGTGCATAAGTTTGCTTAAACGATTATATCTACGCTCGTAAGCAATTTTCAACTTTTCATTTTTCTGTGCTTCACTGTTTATTGTTGTTGTTGTTTTAATTTGAACGATTTTTTATATATTAATTTGCCTTATTTTTAGGGAACTTTTCTGTATATCTATCTATTTATTGCCAAAACATTTGTATTATAATTATTCTCTCTGATTTCTACCATTTCTATCTATTTACTAGGAAAAAATCAATATTACAATTATTTTTCCTAGTTTCTACTGTAAATAGTTTTCCTGCTTAATTTTTTCTTCCAAATTTATAATTTTTTCTCTTACATTTTAAAAATATTTTACTGTTTCGACGGAAAAAGGTGGTACGCGTAATACGATCACACATATGTTTGAAAATTCAAACTTTCGAATCAAAATTTTTGACTGTTAATCCATACGGCGGCCAGGTATCGAGATTTGAATATTCTTAGTCTTATGCAAAGCGCCAAAAAGAGATTTCCTATTATTGCTTAGTTCCGCAGCGACGACATGAGATAAAAAGAGACGGTCTGTTTTAATTTTTTGAGGAACCTCCCTGGAAGAATTTACGTGATTCCGATTTCGATGAAGCATCTTCACAGTAAATGCCGCGAATTTTTTCACAAGCCTGTCAGGCCTTTGTCGAAGTGATTTTATTAGATATCACAATTTTTTTCGGAATTTTGACTCATTTCAATTTTTCTGCTCTAGTCTCCAAGCTGGTTGTGGTTGACAATTTCATTGGATTTATGTCGAATTTCCTGAATAGCCGCTCGATAAGAGTTGTAGTCGACGAATTAACACAATTAACTTAAATGCAGGAGTACCATAGAGTCGTGCTCTTTCTTCTTCGCTCTTCTGGTGTTCATCAACGACCTTCGGTGCGCGTGACACGTACCCTATTTATTCATTTGCAGACGACAACACCATGTGTCATCCGTTGTACTTTACCAGGAGACATACTAAATCGAGAGCTCATAAAAATAACAGAATAGGGTCAAGCTAATAGCGAGAACATGAATGCCAGCAACACACCGTACTATTTTTTAACACATAAAGGAGGTGACGAAAAAGCCGTCTCCTTTGTACGAAGGGAGGGAGTACGAAACGCCGTTTGTTGGACCGAACATGTGTTCGAAGTGTCAAAAGACACAGTCACACAGACACAGTTCTTTAAAACGGTACAGCTGGCAACCGCTCCACCCACATGCTGATAGGTGACGAAGGCATTTGCAAAACTCTCGATAATCTTAGGCATCGGCGTAATGTGGGCTTTTGTTATGCTTGTGTACAGGTACATTGAGAGCAAGTATTCTACAGAGGTAGAAGACATTTGTCCATTAATAAAGTCCTTTAAAGCGATTACAAGGTTTTCCCGACGTTCCCACCCACGCCTCTTGAAATTGCCTGTATACCGCATAATACACCACTCGTCACTTTTTAATCACCCCTCACCTTTGGAATAATCTAGTAGCAGGAGGCCTTGCCTGATATATCCAATCTTAAATGAAACGTGCACAAACACTACTCCCTTTCTCCTTCCCTCTCTCCCTACAGCCCTTCTAGCAAAATACAAACAATCTTAACTACCGATGGACAGGCGTAAGAAAATACAAGTAAAATCTTGTAATTTTCACTCCATTGAACCTCTGCTTGATATCTTCGTGTGTAGCAAAGCGAACTTTTGTTTATTACTATGAGTACTAGTCTCTCCACACTATATTTCATACGAGTTATTTATGATAAAATTGACCACGCCTATCCGATATTATGGTATATTAATATTTAATTTTTTCTTCAATGCATATATAACGCGCAGAAACAAGCTTCGAAAACCCCATAAAGAATATAAAATCTTCGACAATTTCAAATTCGGAATGCACGTAAGAATTGGTCTGTCCATCTGCCCGTCTGCCCAACTATGTAGTATTTTTCCAAACGAAAGTACAAATAACCTACACACTAACAAAGCCAGCGGACATCTTTGCTTTCCACATAAATTTTCACTTGTACTCTTAATATAGGAAATATCACCCGCGTCCGATGAAGGTTTTGAAATTTTCTTTTAAATGTTACAAACGTTTCGCGACAGATTAAAAAATTGTTATACAATATGGGTGTAAACGAAACGATTCTTTAAGACAAATAAAACAAACAAAAAGTTGTACCAATGACTTCCATCTGTTAAATGAACGCTTGTAAGAAATTATAACCAAGAGAAAGATACAATGGAAAGAATCGAATACGTTTTGATTGACAAGCATTCAATAAGTCCCCAATGAAAATATTCATAATATTTCAACCACATGCACGCTGTGCGCTAGGTACGCAAATATGTTTTGTTTTTTTTTTTATTTTACACACACTTGCGAGGCCACATACGTCCCTACACGTGTATGCTCGTAATCATGGACAAGCCTTGAAAATTGAGATGGCGTTGAAAGAAAAATCTTATTAATCAATCAAAGTGAACATAAAGAACAAAAACAAAAAAGACAAAAGACGAAACGTAAAACCGACAAGTTTACAGTTTTGCTTGCTTGTACGCAGCCGGATATCTACGTTAAGTAATTAAAAATGAGAAGAGCGAACAAGTGAAAGAAAATATACGGTAATTTCAAAACAATAACTAACTTTGCAGCTTTAAATTGGCCACAAAAAAAAGGTCGATAATACACTCATTCAGAATTTACTTACGGAATATCGCATATTTCCAATTTTGTATTGTAGTCACTTAATTTGTCGGAACCATATAACGCATATGTATTAAGTATCACAATTACCAAAACATTCTACTGTGTTTTTTGGCTTCAATCAATGTTATTCAAAAAATAAATGAAATAGAAATTTGTTTCGTTTGTTTCGTGAATTAACGATGACGCTAACTAACATCAAGAACTTGGGTATTTGGTATCGAACCGTCAAGGCTGAAGCAAAAGCGGATCACGACGGAGATGGCAAACCAACGATTCTTGTGCAAATTTATTGATAGCTTTGATATCGCTTGATTAGAAGCCGATAACTGCGTTTCAAGGAGTTTCAATAAAAGTCTTCAAGTATTTGCCACTAGGACAAGACAAAAGCTGAGAAACGCAATAGATGTGCTGATATTATGCGGACCACGATCAAGTGACAGCGCCTTGTTATCATTACGACAGTCGTTATTAGACCTGGTAAAAAGAGCATTAGTAAGATCTTAGCTTTTATATTATATATAGCTTGTTGGATGAAACCACGCGTAGCTTCTTGTTAGCATTTGTTTTCAATCAGTTTGATACTGCCTTTCTTTGTAAGCAACCGCTTCATATGGTTTTAATTTCTGAATCTTACAAAAAGACCCCATCTCCAGAAAGGGACACAATCGATCTGAACTCGTGCATATGCAACAACGAAGCTAAAAAATAAACTTAAATGTTTGTATTTCTGACGTTTGCAAGCGAAGCCACTAAACGATTTATCTGAGTCTTGCAGTTAACCTGAAGAGAAAAGAACGGGAAACTTAGAATTTAACTTTTTCTTTCTACAAACAGTCTATACTCTACGGACTGACAGGGAGACACGCAAAAGGATTAATATGCCTTATTTCAAGTCTTCCTTTTATACGAACCATGTATACATGTAGTGTATGGATTCTATGAAGCTTATTTGGACGCATCGTAAGCATTTTAATATCCAACTTGGGGTGATTATAAAAATTACGAACCTATGTTCCGTTTAAGAAGAAATCACCACCTCGGGCAAGTAAAAGTTTTTGTTCGTAGAGTTAATCAAAATCAAAATTAATCAAAATTACGCGTCCTTAGTCTCACCCGAACACATTTCCATTAAGTTATCAGAAACAGTTTATTTTATGTGCCATTTGGCCTTCCCAGTCTTCCCTTCCCTTACCCAAATGAGCTTAAGACATCTTTCCTACGTCCGTACTTTCTTAAATCTTCTGATGCTAGAAATACTAAAACTTACTTGGTCGATATTTTTAATATCTTTTTAGATTCTAATTTAAATCGAATAAATAAGTTTTTCGTATATTATATCATACGTGCTCTATTCAAAAAGTCCGATCCGATCCAAGTCCGAAAATAACATATTTCCCCTATCCATGTAAATGTTATCAAAATGTAAACTTTCATCATTTACAATCCTTTTATTCCTTCATATTGTATTCTTACATACAACCGTCTTATTGGTTTTTATTGCATTTCATTATCGTTAGCACAGTTATCACACGTATGGTCAACTCAAATAAATTATTATTAAATATTTATTTTGAAATAAAGCTTAATATACCTTATCCTACACGCATTTTTAAAGAAATACTTAAAGTTCCAATATAACTCCGTCGACGATTTACGGCCTATAAGAGAGATATTGAATATTCTTCAAAGACTGCTTAAAGTGTTCGGGACATTAAAAAGCTTACGAAAATAGCATTAGGGTTAATAATATGAAATATTTGACCCAAACTGAATATAACTTGCTTCCTTTATAATTCAAATTTACATTGATTAAATACGGTTTGTTGTTTGTTATATTATTGGCATAATACAAATAAGTTTCTTGAGGTCCTATATCTACACATAAAGATGATATTTATTTATTTTTATTTATTTTAATTTAGCCAAGCGTTTCTAATAGCTACAAGGGAGCTTCGGAGATCCCATAGAATATATCTATTTTTGATCAGCATAAAATTCTGTCTGTCTGTCTATGTGTTACCGTAATGTCTATGCTGAACATTCTTCTATTTGCAAAAATGAAATTATCACCTTAAATTTGGTATTAAAAAAGGGTGGAAACGGTCAAAGGCCCGCCCACAGTACGATATAAACTGAAAACACCCCTGTTTTCGAAATCCAAAAAATGAATTTTTTGCTCATTATTCATATCCCAACATATGCTGAAATTTGCAGGCGATTATGTGTCTGTAAAAAAGTGTAGAAGATCGGCCACACCCTCTCCAGCTATTGAACCCTATTGAGATTTCATTCCTTTCTTACGTTTTTTTTTTTTATTTTGAGCATGGGTGGAAGGGGTTCGGCTCCTATTGAATATTATTTCCTTATAAGTTTTTCTTGTCACCTTTATAATACAACACTCGCTTATATATATGTATATATATATGTAAATATTTCTATTTAAAGAGAACTGAAATTTAAAACGCACTCAGACATTTATTAATATAGAAAAAAATATTTTCGTATACTTTTGCCATATTTCACATTCTTGTACATAACTATGCCAAAAATTTCATTCAGCTGTATGTACATATACCGAAAATATTTTCATATCCAACGCAGGAGATATTTTAAATATATGAAATGTTTATAATCCAAGGAAGTACACATAAAAGGCATAAAAAAAACATAATATAAATTATGTTTGTCTGTCTCTTCGTTCAAATCAAAATTACTGTTCCTACGATAGTTGATCTACGTGAACTTGCGCAAGACTTGTTTTCATGTTTTTCTATAATAGATATTGCCACCGTTTTATTTTAAACTAATGAGACATCTATATTCGTTTTAAACTAATCGAACAGTGATCCCAAAATCACCTACAGAACGCAATATAAATTTAAACTATTAGTTTATTAGAAGTGTTATACTCAATATCTCATATTCTTTTCTAAAATAGAGCGGATAGCCCGTGGTGCTAGTGCTCAATTCTATTTGTTTTTTGTTTGTCTTGAACTCACTTTAGGAGTCTAAAAGAGTTGGTATCATAATAATAATAATAATATATTCGCTTTAAAGTGAAATTTGAATATATTACCCATCGGCTCAAGTCAGCGGATAAAAATGTTCTAGTATTTTAATCGTCGGTTAGCTTCACAATCTGAATTTATTTTACACAGATCGGTTACCAAATTCCAGGAAATACTTTCACTAAGCTCTTTTTAAAGTTTTCTTTACCCTATTCCGAAAATTTGTAGACGAATTTGCAAACGCGGCTTATCTGCTACAAATTGGAAGATATTGTTTTTTACCTATTTCGTGAGTGTGGGAGCGTTGTTGTGGGGTATCATCCCTATTTTCTATACGTAGTCTCTAGCCATCAACTAAAAATTTGTTTCATTTTTTAACCGATACAACCGCACGAAAACGGCAAAGGAACAATGAATGGACATAATAAATCTAAGCTACATCTTTTAACGGTGAAGAGCATGTGCATTTTACTCGATCTCTGTCGCACAGACTGGTATCACCAGAAAGACAAAATGTAGATCGGATCCAACTCTAATCAATAAAAACCGATAATTGCTTATTTTTTTCTTATGTTACAACATAAATTTTGCGTCCTTTTAAGTATTTATTCTATTTATAATTGATAAAAAAACCATACATAAATATTTTAAGGATAGTCGGCCTAGCCCGGCTATTAAGTACCCTACACAATTTTGTCTGACACATTTCTTATTTTTGCCATGTAAAACAAAAATGATACCCTGTTTTTACATGAACTTACTGTTATAGAACTGCACATTAACAATTCGATCTCTTTGCAAATAAAGGCTCACTTTCCGTAAGAATGATTATCTTCAAGATGTTCAAAAATTAAGCACAGTTAATTTTTATATCCAACTGCTGCTGTGGATCAATTTTCATCATAAAATATTAAAACTCATACTTTTCTACCCTAAAGAACGAACTTTTTCATGAAAACCCTTTTATAGCATAGGATCCATTTTTTTATCTTAAATTGCTATTACTTAAATTACTTTTTGTCATATGAGCTTCAGTGCAGAGGGGGTTCAAAAATTGTCTCGGCCATATAATAATTTTTCTAAATAGGGCGGTGTATGCGTAGTGGGCGAAAAAGTGAACCGATCCAAACCATGTTTGATAGTGTTCGGGTCAAAATACGTCAGTGTACCAACTTTCATCAAAATATCTCAGAAATTGCGACATGTAGCTTAAACAAATAATACGTGGACAGACACCAGAGAGACGGGCGGGCAGACAGGCATAGATAAATTCAGAAAATGATTCTAAATCATTCGGTATGATAAATGGTAGGTCTATCTTAAGCCCTTCTCCGTGTTACATGTGTACCCAGAAACTTAATATACCTTGTAACAAGTGTGGTGTAGGGTATAAAAACCAGTTCGAAGGAAAAATTAAAAATAATTTCGCATAGTTCGTCAGTGTAGGACTTGTCTTCAAACCTTGGCGCGCATCTCCACTTTAATTATCTTACACTTTGTCATACTTTATATTCAGAAACGCTCAAACTAAGAACCGCAATGGAGTTAATTATTTGGTATGCGTAATTGTCAGTAGAGTAAGTAGCGAAAAAGTTTCGTTCGAATAGTATGCGATAAAGCGATTCTACATTTCATGACTTTTAGAGAAATCAATATCATTAAAAGACAAATAAGTAATAATAGTGTAGAGAGACTTTAATTGGAATTAAAAAATTTATAAAAATATTGAATTATTTTATAATAACAAATAAAGATTTCAGGCTTTGTAGGTGCTTGCAATAACTAAAATACCCAGCAGTAGATCATTTGACGTATTCACAACAATGTGAAATTATATAAATTTATTATTATTTTTTCTTTTTGGTTGCCAATATATCCAACTATTACGAGAGGTCACATATTTGAGTAAACATAGAAAAGTAATGTTTTCGATTTCTGCGGTGTCAGTGAAATAATGATGTCTGACTACCGGAACCTCATCACTATAGATGAAGCTTGGATATCGTGCAAAAACGTGAACCAAGATGAAGATTGTCGCGGTGTTGGGGATTACGAATTGGCTCCGTCAGGCCAAACAAAAAGTCTTAAAACACTATCCAAGCTATCTTGCTTTAAAAAATGAAGAGTTTTCCATTTTATAAATAAAAAAACTCCCTTTATTCACCACTCCATCGCATTACACAGATATTTTTTGAAAGGTTGTTTTTTGTACTCTGCGCCTCTTGTGGTACAGGATTAATTAAATAAGATGTAAGTAACATCGAGAAGGTCTTAAAAACGACTCAACTTCTACTATATCGATCGATTCGGAATCGTTTTTTGAATCTAAGCTTGTCTATTCGTCTGTCCGACTGCTAATGTATGCTTCTGTTTGGCCTACAGGTCACGATTTTTTAGCTATTTTGAAGAAGTCTGATACGGGAACGAAATGGGAATGGATTGGATTGGATGACGTTCACACTACTATATCTATCAAGCTATTTGGACTAATTTTTCCCTACCACAACAGTGCTAAGGTATAATCTTTGTTATACATAAGGTGCAACCAAAAGTCGTGTATTTGGTTCTCTTACTATTCATCCATAAACGTTGGCGTATACATATTTATATATATATATACACATATTTTATATATGTGTAATATAATATTTTAGAAAATGTGAATTTCATCGCTGGCTATTGATAGATATAGAGCGATTTGGTCCGAGCTAGCAATAGTAATACTAATAATTAAGAAAATAATATAATATTTTAGAAAATGTGAATTTCATCGCTGGCTATTGATAGATATAGAGCGATTTGGTCCGAGTTAGCAATAGTAATACTATCCTGTTATACAAATGTATGAATAAATATTGACAACAACAAGCGCCTATACCGATAAAATAGCAATAAACTCAAATAAAATGAAATGATGATTGTGCTAACAATTTTTTTTACTTTTTTTATTTTTTTATATCCAATAAGCACGATGACATTGGCAGACATTATTTTTTCATAAAAATGAAAATTGAAAGAAATTTTTTTAAATATTTCCATTATATTTCTACTAATTGTTAAAGCAGAAGAAGAAAAGCTTTCAGGTTATTTCACAAAACTTTATAACCAACTAAAACAAAATTATGGCTACATTAATGCGAATAGTGTACACCCTCACTTCAAACTATTCAATAAAAACCATCGAATATATGCCTTACGCAGAACAACTTGGAACAGACTCTTATTTATTATACAGCAAACGATTCAAAGTCGTCTTCTAAATCGATTTAAAATTATCTGTCCGTGAAGTACTTTTATGTTTAACGCAAAGCTCGGAACTCACAGCCATTTTTTTAACCTTATCTCATATAAATATTCTTACAAAAACTAAGTCTTTATATGGCAATCAGATCTACAATTGGATATTTTAGAATTAAAATTGTTACAAAATAGTTGTTTGATCTGTATGTTTCCCGCGCTAAGCTTGCTTAGAATAGGTTTATTATTCGCACCTTTCCTTTCTGTTAGGTTTCTTATGAGAAGTAAACTTTTATGTAATGCTAAAATCTAATGATTGATTCTTTATCACAAAACAAATGATGAGTGATAGATTTGTTAATAAAACTATCAAGTTTGAACTACGACAATTTCCGTACTTTAGGAAAAGTCAACGTTTGTTTGACAAAAAGAAGAAGAATTATAATAAGCGACATAGTAAATGTTATTTTGTAGTTAGCCTAACAAGACTACAATATTTTGACATTGTGGTGTATGGTATTTAACAGTGGCCTAGACTGACTACTATGTTTTGACTTGTTTTATGTTGAAGTTTTGAAACGTCTGATGAAATATTCATAGGAAATATTACAGGTTATAAGCATTGTCGTCAATATTTTAAAGTTTTCTCTGTGCTTAAGGTTTTGTTTCAGTAATTTGTTTTCTCTTAGTTTGCTATTTATGGACGAATAACGTCTATTTTTACATTTCACCTAGGAGACTATATTAAATCGACAAAAGACGCTTATTTCCATTTGGTAAAGGAATATTTGCAACTGTTTTCAACGAACGGCCAACGATAGAAAGTCGGACCTATGAACAGACATGGCTAAATTAGTATCTAACTTTAATTAAAACATATGCGTATACTTACCGCATGCTACTTCGTTTTGCAAGCGGAACGATACAATTAGTATATCCACATGCTTGGATGCTAGATATAAAAAAAGAAGCTTTTTCTTAAAATAATACCAGCATACGGTAACAGCAAGACAATACATACTTCCTGTTTTTTCTTTTTCTTTTTATTTTTATTTTCATTTTATTCTTTATTTTTTTTAAGCTGTATTTAGGGTTTGCCCGGGTGCCAAGTACAAATATTCTTTTATATTAAAGATGTTATCTCTATCTATATATATATATTTTCAAAATGAACATCATTATTGTTATTATTTTATAATAATTTATATTACCATAAGATCCCTTTTGACAAGTGAACTTTCAAAGAAAGCGCTTAAATAAATATTTTGCAGATGAATTTATTAAAATATAACTTTTTATAATTTTTTTTAATATCGCATACTATGTAAGATTAAGACATATATATGTAAATTTGCATTTTGAAACATCATCATCATGATCATGGTCTACTATTATCGTAATTGTCTTTATTAAGTTCTCTGCAGCACCAAGTCATATTTGTCATACTTTCATAGTTAGGTATATTGATTTCATCGAATGGCTGATCCGGTTACATACACATAACAGGTACGATTGCCACACTATTTAATAAATCTATTCCGCAAATTGTTAAAAGTTAAGTTCCTTCTAAGATAACCATGAGAAATAGGCATAATCATTTATTTCCACTTAATTGATTTAAATGAATATATGTTTCCCTTGGTTTCACACGAACGTTAAAGACCCATGAGAAAGTAGAAATTAAGCTCAAGAATTGAACGTAAAGACATAGAAGTTGAAATAAATGGAAACAAATAAAAAACCTACAAAGAAAGTAATATTTAATCAATAAGAGGTTCTACTCTGACTTTTTCGTGCTTTCTAAGACTTAGCGAGACATTCTCAAGCCGTCAACTTAAATTTTTTTAAAAAAATGTTCCCTAAAATTTGCAACGTCTACAAATAAACAGGTATGATTTGTTAATGGATCCTGTAGTCATTTTCAGTCAGATTGGATAAGCTTTTTAAATTGTTAAAAAGTTTAATTGTGCCCGTGCCATCAGCACTATCTTCTAAGGCATTTTATACGAATAGTTGAGTAATAAGTTCGCTCAAGATATCAGTTTCGAATATATGTCCGACTTTGGCTGCAAAATTTTTCTTTGCGGACACTAAGTGACTAAATTGCTAAAGGTGTCCACAACTTCTTAACCCAACAGTCGTTAGTTTTCCTAATTTTTCGCTGCAATTATTAGATCTTAAAGAACAGCATTCTCAATATTTTTTTCAGCATGTCGCGATAATGTCGCTGCTTAGAATGTCTCTCAAGGGCTATTTTTCCAAGTTTTTTTTTTAAACTACAAAAATCAGTCGATTCCATTTGTCCTTCAAAAACTTATTTTTTATGATTTTGTTGTGGAGAATGTAAATAGTTTGCTTTGTCAGCGCCTTAAGCATTACTTTCTAACATGATTCTTTCGTTAGCGTTCATATGTCTGCCAACATCGCTGGCATTGCTTTAAAACCAAATTTGCTAAACACGTTAGTTGCATTAATTAGCAAAGAAATCTTTCAATATTCAGCCTTTCCTTAGAATGCCTAAGATGGCCATTCAGTGCAGGCACTAGTGTTGAAAATGTGGCCAGTAGTATAACTAGACAAAGATATCTCGTTTGCCAGTGTCTCTTAGCAAAATTGCAAAACTGTCCAAAAGGTTTATTATTACTTCCTCCAAGTTTCTATTTGCTAAAACCATGTTACTAGAAGGATCACCTCTATAAGAACTTTGGTCTCTATTTTTTCATACCCATCACCGAAGGATGGGGGCATATTCATTTTGTCAAAACATCTGCAACGCCCAGAAGGAAGCTTCAGAGACCCTACAAAGTATATAGATTTTTGATCAGCATCAAATTCTAAATCGATCTAAGCATGTCCGTAAGCTCGTCTATCCGTCTGTGTAATGTCTATTGTAAACATACGCCGGTTAGCGAAAGTGAACATATCACCTACAAATTTGCAAAAGAATTTGGAAGCGACCTAAATTTTCGAAGAGTACACTTACAACGCCGGCACGCCTGTGCTACAAAAACTTTTTTTTCAAAAACATATATAAATCAGCCTCGCCCACTCCATATTATAGAATAAGAAAATTTAGTTCTTTTACTTTTTGGTCTTTTTAGAATAACGTTGATAGGTATAAAATATTCGATTACGACCCAATATAGTTTTCTGAACTGTTTTTCTTTTTAAAGTCAACGAGCTTGGTCTTAGGAATTCTTCAAGGCGCTTTTAAGCTTTTACTTAAAGTCAAGGTGTTAAGCTGCTGAAATGATCACTTCTGTCAATAGACCGAATTAATTACGCACGTAAATCCTTAAAGCGGTCGGTTCCTAATCTTAGTTTTTGCTAAGAAAAAATAAATCGCTCACTTAGTGACTTCTGCATTCGGCATCTCAGTACGACAAGAGAAGCTCTCCAATTTTTACATATAAAATATTTAATGGTCTAATTTGCTAAGCACGTTAATTATTTTTAGTCCCTTTGGTAGTACATTCTTATTTTTTTTTTAAAAATAATGATTATTGAAAATTCGTTCCAAGTGTTACATAAAGTTTCCCCATCGAATATATGTAAGCTATAGTTTAAAAGGTAATTAAATGACAATGAATATCGAACATACAGAGAGTAAGAAGGGCACTTTTATACATATATATACAGACATACACACAAATTACATCGACCACGTTTAACATACCTCAGGCGACCACAAACACAACCATATTTGCATATACGTTCATTGTATAACACTTTTACTCTGTTCACACAATACGTAGAAATTTTACACCGTGTAAATGCAAGAGTGTATGATATAATTGTTGAACGGACATGGTGTAAATGATTGTTTAATTATTACCTTCATTAAAACACTTTCAACCACATCGAAGTAATTGTTTTTGTTCGGTTATTCAAACACATAGGTTGGAAAGATATATTTAAAAAAAAAGAATTTATTTGGGGTTAGTAATCTAAAGCGTATGTAATAAAAGAATAAATGAAAGGTTAATAATATTTTCCGAACATTTTTATTTAAATATTTTTATAAAAATATAGCGACAATAAACAGTGTCACTGAGTGTTCTTTTTAGCCCTCTGCGATATTGAAAAAATTTATTATTATCATTTTTACTTACTATTGCATCGCTGTTTACCCGACATCCCTTAAACTGAATATCAACCACGTACATTATATGGAGGAATTACAATTTTTGTGCAAAAAGTAAATCAATTTATCGGCGTCTTTTAGAAAATACATGCAGAAAGTTTCATAAAAATTTATTCTAGTTTCAGCCCACATCTCTCATTGAAGTAGTTGCGGAATAAAAAAGTAATCTTCATGTGGAAACTCTAAAAATTTCACACGTCCTTGTAAGTCAGCTTAGAAGACAATTTCCCCCTTCTCTTCGTTGCTTTAACCTAACAATAAAACAAGAGATTTCAAGACAAGACAACAAGAAGATTCCGTATAAGAATTATTTTCAGAGCCTCAAGGACCCACTGCAAAGGATGTAAGCTACCGAAAGGTTGGTTGGTATTTCCATTTTGTATACAAATCGTTTAAAAACACTATGTTTGCCACACATGCAGCCGCTCTAGGATTACGTAATTCCCTAAAACGCTCGAATTACCCGATATTCAAATATTCTAACATTTTAACTATTGCCAAACATTTGAAAGATATTTAATTTATTGAAGTTAAATGTACAAAAATGCGAGAATCTTTCACTCTCAAGAAGGAATTCGGTCACTACTAAGTATTTTATCAATTCACAGATTCGTTCAAGGGCTTAGAAGATTTATTCGACCAAAGACCACGTTTTAATGTACAGATAGACTTTTCTTTAAATAAAGCTATATCAGTCCTTGGTTTTATTAAACGAGCGTTTAAAGAGCCTGACAGCCGCTATGTTACAAAAAGTCTGTACTTGAACTTAGTGAGACCATTGCCTCTGTTGTGCTGTTCCCTTCCTTTAGATGCAATGTAGATTAACTAGAATTCATTCAACAAACATTCCCGCTCTTTGTCCTTACAAAAATATATTGCTTTTGTTAGCTTCACCATAATACTGACTCGCCGATATTTCTTGGTGAGATAAATTTCACCAACTCACTTCTAACCGTTTCTTTAGGAAGTTTATTTTCATAAAACTCGGCCAAAGTAGACATACTTAAAAGCTTTTCAACTCGTTTAGAGTCTTTTGCAGAAATTTATAATTTGATCTCAATATCGAATTCTGTAAATTCTATTAACTCAACTCTCCTTAATACGCGCGCCTTGCCGATGTCCAAATAGAAATTTACTTCTAATCTTGATATCTACGTATGATTCGAAATTTGAATTAAATTTATCCACCATTATCGGTTATCTAGGTTTTGCAAATCTTAGATTCATGTTGGAAAAGCATCGTTCATTGCTAATCTTTGTTCTTTGTGGCAGCGTATTAACATCGTCTTAAGGGACAACTTTTTGTTTACAATTATGTATGGAGAAATTGATTTTTTCTTATCGTCGTGACGAAGAATGCTCGGTTCATACAATTCATGGTCCTTGGATTGAAAGAAATTGTAATCAAAACAAACGATATCTGGTAAACACTGTGACTGAGATAACATATACTAGCTTTTCGCTTTCTTGATCGTTTCTTTGATGGACTTTGCAATATATGCCTGAGCGTTGTCCTACTAGGAGGATAAATTTTCGCGTCTTTTGCCGTATTGCCGCCATTTTCTTTTTAAGATTCGGGTCATCTACAGCAGTTCCTGTCCTTATTGTTATACAATGTTTAAGAAGATAGGAATGTGCATACCGAGCTCGTCTGATGATACCAAATGTAATAATATCCTTTCGCATCCTTATTATTATTGTTAGTCTGTCAATGTAGTGGGTTGCTTTCGTTGGCGCCTTTTTTTTCCCTTCAATATCAAGATCTGTACTAAGATCGAAGATTATATAGAGATATTTGCTCAAAAAGTTAGTACTTAGTACTCCCAAGATATTTTCTTAAAACTCTATGCTCTACGACGTTGAGAATGGTGCCCAAGCTTTTATATGGAGGGTCATAGTACCTCCTAGGTAGTTGGATTGTTAGCGGAAAGAGCAAGTTTAATTCTCGCTTTGTATGAAAATGTAAGCAGTCCCAACGACAAAAGCTGATACAGAAAATCGAATTGATTCGAAATGTTACGCTCAATGTATATACATATAAAAGTTTTCTTTTTTATACTCATCACCGAACGATGAGCGATATATACATTTTGTCAAAACTGTCTGTCCAACTATGCGATGTCTAGTGTAATTATTTTCTTGGGTGCAAAAACGGAGCTATCGACTTCAAATTCAGCAGAAACATTGGATGTTCTTGCTCGCTGATTGGTATTGAAAATGGGTTAAGTCGGTCGAGAGACACGCTTGCACTACTACGTAAAGTGGGAACTCCTTTGGTTTTCAACAAAAATCAAAAATTGGTTTTGCACGAATTACTTATAAATTACAGCAGATCTACAGAATCTACAAAAAATTCAAAATGTGTTCTATGGACAATCCTGTAGTGCCTCCACAAAAATGGAAAAAATTGGCCGCATCTATTCAATTTTATAGTGTGTCTTGATTTCAACTTTTTTCAAAACCTTTACATCGCATAAAAGCAAGCTTTAAAAACCGCACAAAGCATATAAGGTCTTGGCTGGTTTCAAATTCTAAATCCCCTTCACCATAACCCTTCCCAAAAATTAAGATATCGCCCACAAACTTGCAAAAGAATTTGAAAATGGCCCAAACTTTTCGAAGAGCACGCCTGCACGTCGACATATCTATGTAACAAAAACTGTGAGCGCCCCTGCTTTCCGTGTTTTTTGTTCGCTACTCATAAAGTGCAACGCATACACCTTATAAATTATCAGTTTTATTCTTAAAATAGAAAACATTAAACGAGTTCACTCAATATTATGAAACATGAAAATTTATTTCTCTTCCTTTTTTTAAGAATCGTGGTGATGGGCTCACGACCGAAGGCCATTTTCTTACTTGTTTTGTTTATGTATTTGATCAGTCACTCGGAAAATTGTCCCTATATATATGTGGGCGCAGGTCAAGATGGCTTAGAAGGATTGTAGATAGGGCGGTAAGAAAATAAATTTATTATGTAGAGCATTTAGGGAGCATATGTGCAAGAATGATATTCCCTCATTGGTTAACATAATTGATTTATAACAGAAAAAGAAAAACATTTTCTATTATTTATTGCTGCTATACATATATACAGACACATAAAATAACGGTTGTTTTCTTTGCTTTTTTTCGTCTATCAATTCCGTCAATGTCGTTGGTTTGTATTTGGTTATGTTGACATCCGAGTGTACGCATAGTTTCATGTTAACTTACGCATATATCTAGACAGTAGGACACAAGGAGCACAGAACTTAAAGCTTATATACACAACGTCAATTTATAAAACATCCTTTCAAAGATAGTTTTCTTGCTTTTTTGTATGCATAGCTCTTCTATACCTTACGAAAACTTTCTTATATGTTTTCTTTCCCCTCTCTCTCTCTGCCCCTCTTTAGATTCACGTATTCATGGCCTTTTCATCTGCACATATGGTTCCATATGCATACGTATATTTAAGCTTTTTATTGAAGTTCAGTCAATTTTGTCATTTTCTGTTTGCAGTTGAGATCTATTGTTACGTCTTCTTCTTCTCCGTTGTAAAGTTTTCGTAATCATTTCAGTTTATTATAAATGGATTATTAAATACTAAAGAGAATCAAAATGGAGAAATAAAATTTATTGCATTTAAAATTTGCTTTTACTAAACTTATTTCTTAAAACTGAAGACATGCTAATCTTGCAATTAAATATGATAGAAAACATTGTTGTCTGTATGAAGAGACTCTGTGTCAAGCCAAGAATATAGCTTGTCTCTTGTCTTAATCGGTAATATTTGTTTTCGACATAGCGCAGATAAAATTAGCTTTAAGTGTAGTTTTAACACACAATTAGTAAATCGTGATTTTATGAAAAATAAATTTGGACTACAACAGATCATACATACAGGAAATGTCTACGAAGGGCCAAAAAACCAAACTTTTTGCGTTCCAATTTGTGACTATTCATACGATACATCACTTTCGGTACAGAGTATATTAAGTCTTTGCTGATATATTACATATAACATACAGAAGGATCCGATCTTTTTTATACCATTCAGATGATTCAGAATCATTTTCTGAATGAGTTTAAGCTTGTCTGCTCGCCTATTTGTCCGACATCTGTCAAACGACATGCTCTAAAAAATGAAACTATTTTATTTTCGGCTACAAAATTCACATATCTCTCATCAGCATGACCTTCAACTAGGAAGGTAACTAAAGGTTGCTAGCGACAACATTGAACTATACTTTTCCAAAGACAATGAAACGCAAACAATTGCAGCGAATTATGTGCTTTATGGTATCAAAAATTAATTGAATACAACTGAGCTTCGATTCAAAAACAGGACAATACGAGTCGTAGCATAGATCAGAGAATTAGCTTCTGTTATAGCAAATTAAATGATCGAATAATTGCACGATATCCAGCAAAAACTGATGATCTAATGCTAGTTAAAAAGCACAAGTAG
This sequence comes from Glossina austeni, assembly GCA_000688735.1. Classification (NCBI taxonomy): domain Eukaryota; kingdom Metazoa; phylum Arthropoda; class Insecta; order Diptera; family Glossinidae; genus Glossina; species Glossina austeni. Next base: position 609,500 of record KK502507.1, read on the forward strand.
CTGTGGATCCTAAAGGCAACGTTTGAAATGTAATTAAAATTGCGGATTAATATGTCGCCAAGAAAAAGTGGCCTTTACTTTACTTTAGAGAGATCGATCAGGATGATCATGCGTTTGTCAATTAAACATAACACATTTTATTTGTTGTGCGTAGAAGTTATAAAAAAAGCATGAGCCATGAGTTCATTTCGACACCTCAAACGCGATAGGGTAGCCCTGGACCGAGAAAAAAGTAAATTTCCCTTGATTTGCGTAAGACACTACGGCAAGATTAGGTATAAATTGATCTAATTTCTATTAGGATAGTAAACATGACCACAAAGATGTATTATAAATGGAAATATCTATTGCAGTGTGGGTCATATGCGACATATTTTAATTTCCACTTTTGCATACGTCTAAAGCAAATTGTTAATTACTACAAACTGGTTCTGAGGAGTTAGTTACGTTGGATGTTTTGCGATCTTCTACACTAAGCATTACCGAAACAGATTCTATTGATCGGGATAAACTTTAGATGCAATGACAATAAAGAAATTTCCGAATTAAAACATTTACAAACAAGGAAGTCATCTTTCATTGCCCTCACTCTTCCAAACTTTTTCTCTTCGTCTCATATTTAACATAAGGAAAATGTAAAGGTTTTTTTTAATAAGTCTAATAAAATAGCAAAATATCGTGATTTTATTTACCATTTTTATATTTGTCTTTCTCTTCTACATTCGTTATTTTAATTTCAACTAAACATAAATTTAAAGCATGCAAGTAAGTTTTCTTTGCCAGAGAAAGGTCATAATATATAAACACAACTCTCCGGACCTTGTGTGTCTACTGTTTCAGGTTGGAGTTTTCATTTATTTCATTGTAAAAGCTTTGGAGATTTAAGCTCCCCAAATTGTTGTTTGGCCATAGATTATTAAGACACATCAAGGATACATTTCCTATACGACTGTAGTATGAAAGTATGAACTTTTCAACATTTATTTTAAAATAGAAAAAATATGTATTTTTTTATGGCTTTATTTAGCAATACTGTGTTGAAATATATTTGTGTAAAACTATTGGTACACATACATATGTGTATTTAGCACACATATAAGTTCTTACGTTGTTGTTTTAACAAATTGACCTGAATCCTCGGAACGAACGCATAAACAAACGTATTTAGTAAGTTATTAGTAGAAAAAAAAAGAAGAAGAAAAAGAAGAACAAACAAGAAGTAAAGACAAAATGTAGTCTTTCTAGTCACTTATGTGTAAGTGTCAAACTAACAATTCGCTGTCCACTACGAAAGAAAAGTAAAAGTAAAAAAGTAGGAAGAAATTTATATTCATCTTGTGGCGATTCTTTGATATCCACTACCACTTCATGTTAATTAAGAATTGTAAAATGATTTGTTAATTTTGTGCGTTCTTATCATTGAAGGGTGCGGAGTATATTTATTTTGTCAAAACTTTTACAACATCCAGAAAGCAGCCTCAGAGGCCCCTTAAAATATGTCCACCCGTGATCAACACTAAATGTTAGAGCGATTTACGCACACCCGTCTGTACGTCTGTGTAATATCTATTGTAAACATTGTCTTGGTCGCAAAAATGCAGCAATCGGTTTGAAATTTAGCACAAAGATTGGACGTTCTTGCACCCACGTTGCTATTGAAGCTAAAGTAAATCACTCAAAGCACCCCATAACCTGAGACCGTCTCTGTTTTCAAAAATAAAAAAATTTTTTTTGCTGATTGTTACTTATAAACCACAATAGATACAATAATAAAAATTGGTATTTATATTCTGTGAATGGTGCTGTAGCACCCACACAAAAATGGAGAGAACCACGTCTAATTCTTTTATCAATAGCAACACCAAGAAAGAAACTTCAGAGACTATACAAAGTCTACATATTATTAATCCGTATTTAGCGATGATGGCTTTAAGAGACTCGATCGCCAATAAATAAATAATTTTCTTACTGGTTTTATGTTATGACATTAGGAAATATTTATAGCTAGTGTTGATTTACTATCTCTTGGAGAGTTTGTAAACACATCTGTTTGCTCCATAGTTTAGATTAATGTCAGCTATGGGTGGCAAGCTATAATTATTCATATAAACTGACAGGACTTATTAGCGAATTAGACATATTTTCAAATACGATCTCCATTAATGAAGGACATAAGCGTTCCAGCAAAGAAATAGGAGGGTAGATATACACGCGAAATGGTTTAGCTCTATTCAGAGTTTTATCCTGGTCAAGAAAATTTACAGAATTTCTGATGCATATTCTACCGTATTATAAACGCAAGGATAAATCTGGCATACCCTTGGAATTCGACGGTGGACAAAGAAAGAAAAATTGAAAAAGATTTTTTAAAATTGTAATAAATTTCCACAATATACAAATGCATTTACGTTGTACGAAAAAGTGTTGCCTGCCAAGAAGGTATTGAAAACTGTCACTGTGCAGCTTATAACTGGCACCATCCGAAAAAATTTTAACTTTTAATAATAATTGGAGAAAAATCGAATTTTGTAAATAGAAGGCAACTGCTAAAGTAAAAAGGACTTTCGCAAAATAATATTCAATTAATGGCACCTATTTACGGCTGCCTAAGTTGCAAAGGGACGCGTTTTATTAAGGTTCTGTCATACATGGCATGGTATGGTGTACTAACATGTAAAAGGTGAGTTATGGCGTTATAAGCGACGTACCCGTTTATTTTTATACGGGTAGAAATCACATACTGCCAAATTAAAACTATGCAGAGATAATTGAAGGTTAAAATGCGTTTGTTGATCAAAAAATCACTTACAAGTATTTTTTTTCTGCGCAGTTTTTAATCATCTGTCCAATTTATGGGCAACAAATCGCGAATACAGCTTCCGAACGGCCATATGTTTGATTGAACTGCAATAAATTAATTTCTTACAGGTATGTAGTTCCGTTCTCAAGTAATTTGAATGAGGATTTTAAATAATCTTTGATGATTCCACGCAGAGTTTTGATGCTATGCCATCTACGATTTTGCTAACATCTTTAAAGCCCTTTATTCACATAGTTAACAAAAACCCGTTCCCTCATCTCAAGCACAACGCAATTGCCTAAATTGTTGGAATTGTTTACCTCTTACACAAAATCATAAATTTTTCTACTAATCGCAGAGGTGTCACTTGAATTTAATCGAATTCCTATTTTATTTAATTTATTGACACGTATAGAACAAGGCATAGGACGATATCGCCTGCTTGCTTGTAAATTGTCAACAGAAAAATGAAAATGTCTAAAATGTGTTGAGCCAAATAAAAAAAGAAAATTCAGCGTTATTTAATCCCTCAGAATATTTAATATTTTACAAAATTTTTCCAATCTTTTTTGCGCGTTTACAGGCAAACCAATCCTATTTTCTTAATACAAATCGTCAAAAATACGCAAATAAAACAAGTAAGAAATTTAAATTCCGTCGGGACCGAATCTTTTATAACCATCACCGTTTACCCCAAAAAAAGACAAAAGAAGTAAAAGAACAAAATTCTCGCGCTCTGAATATGGAATGGGCGCAGCTGATTTCTTCCATTTTCAAAACAAAAGTTTTTGTCATATAGGCATATAGGCGTTATAGGCGTGTCCTTGATAAGTTTAGATCAATTCCAAATTCTTTTGCAAGTTTGTAGCCGATATCTGCATTTTCGCTAACGGGAGAATGTTTGCCACATATATTACAAAGTGGCGCAAACAGACAGATGGGCAGACGAACAGGCGGACATATTTAGGTGCATTAAGGATTTGAAACTGGCGAAGAATTTGTATACTTTGTGGGGTTTTTGAAACTTGTTTCTGCGCGTTATAAAGGTATTGAAAAAACAATTAAATTTTGATACACTATAACATTGGGTAGGAGTGGTCAATTTTTTCATTTTTGTGCACAAATGCTACAGTGTCGTCCACAGAATATGCGTTCAAATTTTTGTACATTTATTTGCTACAATTTATGAGTAATGAGCAAAAATTTATTTTTTATTCCTGCAGATATGTTTTCAGTTGACGTAGTGTTACAGTTGGGTCCTTCGACCGATTTCGGCCATTTTCAATACCAACCTGTGTTCGAGAACTTCCAATGCTTCTGCCAAATTTTCACTCGATAGCTTCAGTTTTGCGGCCAGGAGAATGTTTAGAAAAGACAGTGCACAGGCGGACAGACGAAAATGCTTAAATCGTTTTAGAGTTTGATGCTGATTAAGACTATATATGCTTTGTGGGGTCTCTTATATTTCATTTCTGGGCGTCGCAAACGATAAAATGAACATAGTCCTCATGCTTCGGTAATTGGTATAAAAATATCAATTTAACATAAGCTGATAGCCAGGAGCTACAGACTGTCTTTAAAGAAAAAAGTGACCCACAACCACGCCCCCAATAAGCAAAAGACCACAACTTTATAACAGAAATTAGTCTGAAAGCCCATACATACATAAACAATTTAAAGCTTGAGTGAAAAAAATGGCCCTGAATGGCTTCTTATAGACGCTCCTAGATTGACTTCTGCAAATGGATTGAGAAAAAGAAACGCTTATCAAAGGTAAAGGCAAAGGATAAATATTTTTGCGTATGAAAAACACAAGCACAAATCAATTACGCTACTATCCTACGTTGATGGATATCACAAGATAGGTTAGCGATTATAATACGAGAGAAATAGAGATTTTGTTAGCAATCAGTTACATTTAATCAAAATACTACTACAAAAGGAAGAAAAATCTGATTTAGGTTCTCCCTTATATTTACATTTCCAATGATGAATGAAAATTTTATGAAATTTATTAAAATTGCAGAGGTGCACTTTAATAGCATTTGGCGGAAAGTGACATAGTTGTACATCCTAAAAATAATCGGATCTATTTAAGAAAAATATTAAATTGAAAAAAAAAGCATTGAACCAATTTCATTTCCGTTTTGAAAATGTGCAGACAGGCCATTATTTTTACGGTGTAAAAAATAAAAAAAATAAAAAAGAAAATTATAAAAAAAATGAATTAAAGAAAAACAAAAGTTGTGAAAAAGCAGAAAAGCTTCTGTATTAAGCAGAAAAAGTGGAAAGAAGGTCAGTTTGAATTATATTCGTTATGCTCTCTGCTATGCAATTAACAATTTCGTTGGTAATGGGAAAAGAATATAAATGAGAACGAAATACACACGCCACTGTGCAATTTAATGGTTTGCAAGAAACTTATAGAACTCATTACATTTCGGTCAGAAGTAAGTAAAAAAAAAAAAGAAAAAGGAATAGTTTCTTACAAAAACGTTCGATATTAAGTGCACACAGACAAAGATTTTCATGAAATTTCAAGTTAAATATAATATTATGAAAATGCTTTAATATTATAATCATTTTACATTGATTTCACTTTACCTTATGATTCTACTCAATTTTAAGTATCTTTTTATTTTCAAATACTGCGGCATTAATGCCGGTCATTGTTTCAGTGATTTTTAATATAGTAAAAACGAATTTTTAATTAATTAGTGTTTCATAGTGTTCAATCGGAGTAATGTAAACACGCATTTGCTTACCGTAAATATGTAGATATTACACAATACGTGTGTGAAAAGTTCAACTGTGATGTGATCTGCAGAACCTGACGCTGACTTTTTACGCGAATTAAACATATTTACAGATACGTATATTATATACATCACATTTTAAGTAAGGGTGTCCAACGTTTTAGATTCCTTGGCCCGTCCTCCGAAAATATTTTGCTATATCATTACATATGATCGTTAATAAATGTACATATATTAGTTGTTTATGTATAAAAGGAGTCAAAGAAAAAATTCATAGCGTCTTTCCCAATACATAGATTGAGAAACAATATAAACCCTGTGAAGTGATATTCTAACACTTATCGAAGGTAACAGTAGCACATACTTCCAACATTCGTTTAGGAACTGGGTTCGAAACCCGACAAATTTTTGCGTTGTTCTCTTATTGTATGAAACGAACATAGTCCTTTTTTTCGACATTGGCTGTATGATTTGAGAACGGAATTGTTGAAAATTATAGTAAGTCTTTTTTCCACAAATCATATTGCAAAACGTACATGTCCTTACCTCTAATTTGCACATAACTCCTCCTCTTCTTCTTTCATTGGAAAAACTTTAAGAGATTGCATTCGATTGCAATTGGCTTCCATGTAGTCTAGTGATTAAAACTTCCGGCACACGCATAACTAGAAAACTCATTCGAATGCCCGATACGCTAGAGCCTAAAACTGCTGTTCAGCAAGTACATGTGTTGTTACTCAAAGTAAAAAAGTTATTGTAGTTGTATTCCATTCCACTGAGTTTGGAGTTTGGAGCATAAATACAAAATTATTATTATTATTAATTTAGAACAAGACAAAAGTTTTAAAGGACCAGCATCAAAGGCTGTCGGCTTTATTGAAGACTCCAACGCAGTTGAGATTTGAATCCACGACCAATGAGTTGTAAGGCATGTTCTTGTTTTATCTTATCATTAATATAATATAAATATCATTATTGAATAAAATAATTTTTTAAGTTGATAATAAATAAAATACACAAAACATCTAAAGCAATAGGCGAACCTAATAAAAAATTTGCAATAATTGTTTGTTTACATTCAACATAACATGCCTTACGTGCATAGCCAAGGTCACATTCTTCACCTTATGCATCGGCCGAAAATGCTCGGTACAACGCGTCATATTTAATGATTATATTTTTGCATTCTTCTGTCTGCATAGGGTGTCCAACCACGTTTTCAAGCCGCGATTACTTAAAACATAATCTATTATGTTATCTATGAATATATATATAATATAATATATATTGTGTCAAGAAAAAAATTTATGTCGTTTTCCACAATGGATGACTCTGTAATCCAAAATAATCGAGTTTTAAACATTTGCCAAAATTTTGAAAATATAGAGGCTTGTAAAAAAATTTGTGGCCTTTCATGGTGAAGATGCTTGAAGATCCGCCGCGTTCTGAGTGATAAAGCCGATGAAATTCTGCCAAAAAATTAGAAACGACCGGCAGATTTCATCTGATGACTAAGGCGTTGAATATTGATGGAAAATTAGTTTTGAATCATTTATATAATAGTGGATACAAACACACGATCAATATTTTGGTACGATATGAATTAACAGTCAAATGTTTAATGGCTCACATGGCATCTGCTGAAACGCAACAAATTTAAGCCTTTTTTGGAGAGATTGATAACGGTCGATAACAGGTGGATCGTATGTGACAAAAATTTACGAAGATAGATAGGCTCGCAGAGATAAAGCTACTCAAGCGGTTACAAATACTTATTGAACACCACGTAAAAGTAATTTATTGTACTTGGTGGAATTGGAAGGGCATTGTGCACCAAAAACTATTCTAATTTCGTCAAACGCATGAGTTAACTCCTAAAACAAATTCGCTGCCAAAAACTAATATGATTAAAGCGCCCAATAAAGTTCAACGAAGTTTTCTCTGAAGGCAATATATATATATATATATAGGAGTTTTATTAAAGAAAAGGTGGCTTTTCGATTTTCTCGAAAAATGTTTATTTATTCATTAATATCAATTTTGTTTCCTTCAAAGTAATCCCCCTTAAATATCATACACTTGTGCTCGTGCTTTTTTCAACTTTCGAACCATTTTTGGTGTGAGCTTTTTTTATGGGCTTGAGCTCTTCCAGTGATGCGTTCATCTTTTTAATTGTGACAAAACTCCGTCATTTCTTGGATCTTTGCTGGTTTAGAAACAAATATATATAATACACGCATATACACATGCTTTTTTTCAGGTGTTCGGGATTATGAAATATATGTCACAAATGATGATGCTAAGTAATGAATAAAATCGCTATCGGCACCTTTTCGCCGTTATCTCTTCACTCCTACAAATCTGTGTTTTATTGACAAGCAAAACTTAGGAATATATAGAATGATTTTCTCTATAACTTCGAGCATTTGATAATTGAGATAACCTGAGTGCATTTATATAATCCATAATACGCAGACTTGCAGTTTGCACTGTGGAATGTTGGAAAACAATAAACTTGAAGAAATAATACCACGAAAAACAAAAAAAACGTGAAGAAACGTTTCGGCATAATCTCAAAGACAGAAAAGAGAAATACTTTATTTATAAACATGAAAAATAAGTTTTTAAAAATTTTTATTAAACAATTTTTAATTGAAACATAACTTTTGATCAAATATATATTTTTAATTTTATCTGTTAAACTTGCAATCAATAAAAAACTGAACAAAGTGCCATATCGATACGATATATTAGTAATAAGTATTATTCATTTGAAATATTTAAAACATACAAAAATCATTGTAATTAGGGCATGCCAATACTGGTTTCTTTTCTTTCTTTGGATTGGGGGGGATGATAATTTTCAATGCAAATTACGTTTGAGTGTAGTTTATATCGATTCACAATTTTTAGAACATTACCAATCGCGAGCGATAGGACTGCAGAGCCACGAAATAATGATTCAAGTGGAAAATCGTATATGTGTTGATGCTTCGTAATTAGTAAAGATCTTCCGTTCAATCAATTTCGATGGGCAGACATATTTGAGAGAAAAATTTTATATTTTAAAAAATAATTTTGAAACCTACTCTCTCTGCTCTGTAATAAATATCATAAAATTAGAAAATTTGCTAACAAAAGGTCTCAGGGATTTTCTCTCCCTGCCTTTATGTGGTCAAGCCGATCATCTTCGCATTTTAAATTAATATGAATATGAATATGAATATAGCAACAATACTCCCTGAGCAACTCGTTAGCGAATCTAGATTACACACCCACAACCTCTAAGATCATTCACAGAAATATTTTTTGGAAGTTTTTCTTTTGGAAAGCCGGCCTTACCGAAGCGTACATAGTATAAAGCAATGGAATTTGGGCTAGTCGATAGGAACGACAAACGAATTTATATAGTGGACCCACATGGCAGATATTTGAAACGAATTTCAATAGTTTCAACCCTTATATCGGCCTTTTCGATAAATCACTTCCATATTAAACTGTAGAACCAAGAAAAGGTTTTATTTTCAAATAGGAATCCTAATCTTAAAAAAAGTCCAGCAAACAAACATTTGTGTTGACCAAATTTCTCACACTCTAAAGCACGAAAGAACTGAAACTAAATCACTCAGTGCCCCATATTTCCAAAACTCCCGTTATAAAAACAAAAAACTTTATCACTATCACACGAAATGCCATTTGCTGATCGCTGTGTCATCTTTACGTATTCATTAGAGAGCTAGTTAAAAGAACGATTTAAGAAAAGTTATAAGTTACAAATTTGAAGGCACTTACTTTCAACAATCGTAGATTCGACATTTCAAAACACTTTACTCCACTGAGCGCATCAGCACTGCTGAAAGACTTCTCTTCGTGAGGGCCACGATTCAACCCTTACGGTTTGCATTTATGCTTTAGCTAAACAAACGTTTCAAAATAAGTTACGAATACACATTTAGTTTCGTTCTTAGTGATATTCCTTATTATATTTCCATTTTTTTCCTTACCAGGGAACTATTCTTAATTGTGTTACATATTGTTGTTAATTTGCTTACATTTTATTTTTTATTCGTTACGAAGGAGCGCTCACTAATACTTGGCTGCATAACGCTTAGAAATTCTTTATTCGTTTTTATTCATTTCGCAATGTGTTGGAAAATTTCCTTTTCAAAAGAATTTTAGATAGTTTTTATTGTGGACTTATAATAGAGTTATATGTTGCTGACTGAGGGATAAGAAGCAATCTTGACCGTCTTACCATTGATTAAAATTTCGGTCGAAACTTGTTAGTATTTTCTAATATATCTTCGGGTCAAAATCGGTTTGTTAAATTTTGACAAAAAGAAAAAACAAACGAACCCTGATCGTGTTCATTTTCCCTACTAAACCACAAACCGCTAAAAAATTTCTTAAAGACTATTCTTTAGCATATAGTAGCTTTTAGATACTGAACTAAGTCTAGTTATTGAAAGGCGCATTATTATGAAAGAATTCTTTTCTAATTCATCTATTTGTGTATAGATTTCAGATTATTTCAGATAAATAGCATATAACATGGTAGTAATAATATTATTACAAAGTAAGAAAATATATTAATATATAATTATGATTATTTTTATAATCTCTTGCAAAATAAGAAATGATTAGCAGTACGAAATACAAAACGACTGGTGTTTTTGAATAACGGGAATTTATAGAAAATTTAATTAAAACAAATAAATTGCAAATTCAATACCAAATGCAATCCACGCGGGCCACGGCTTAGACATAAACTTGATAAAAGTATATTGAATCCTTATTGATTATAAAGTAATTTCCTGTTCGTGTTAAATATACTCACGTGCACTCATGCACCGCATTAGCTTAGCTTATATAACGTACAGAAGATATGATGGAAACTTGATATAGGCAATGTAAAGAACAATTGAAATTTTTTTGATTATAGTCTATGTTTTTATATTGTCCATACTAGTAAAAATAGTTAGTATTAGATTATAAAGTAAACATTATACGCTGTGTTCCTATATTTACAGTGAAGTAGCTTTTAAAGCTGAATACAGAACATTCAAAGGCGACAACATGAGCTAACAACCTATAGCTTGTGATAAGTTTCGAGCACCATATTGTAAAGCTTGAAAATATTTAAAAGGATATTTTTAATCTATCGCGATCATAATCGCAGATATATTTCGCAGGTTTTCATAATTGATCCCTACGAAAGCAAGTAAATTGTCTATATAGCCAATAACCATTTTTTATAACAATTGTTTGAATGAAATGCGAGCAGACAAACGGAATAAAAATTTCAACTTACGTCATACGTAGTATATGAAGTGTGCTTTCGATTGTTACAAATGAATTTAAACAAAATGACTACCGCTTCGGTAATAAGTATGAAAACATAAAATTTTTAATTACTTGTTATGTGTAAATGCAAAAATGTACCGGAATTTATTATATTCAGTGTACACCCCGTATTTACTAAATTTTGAAAGATCTTTTGCATAGAAGACAAATGCGAAATATATTCGCATATTTCTTTCAAGTCAAGTATTCTTAAAAAGCCCAACACATACATAATATACTGCAACGACAGCAAGTTAATGATCATACCCAAATTAAATCAAATCTCATGTTGGTGATGCGTTTCTTGTATTTATTATTATACCTAAATCGTAGAATACTCATATGTCAGATTTACTCGCCAATTACGATAGAAGTGTGATATAGTTTCTGCTGATTTTTCATTAAAATTCAAAGCTCAATACAAAAAACCGGTATGAGGTATAGTGTACAAAGTATCGTCTCTTCTTAGCCACACCCCTTCTCCCATCTTTTAAAAAGGATACGAGCTCCATATGAAGACGACATTCATTCAATTCATCTTCTAAGGGTACGGATGGGAGGAGTCATGCCCTGTATATCTTTGCAAAGATGAGACCATAGGAGTAATGCGGCCACAGCAGGCAGGATAGCACGCTTTCTAGGCGAGTTTTGCCGCCAAATACCAACTACCGTCATGGAAAAAATCACATCACGAATTTTGACATATTAAACTCATATTATGCATCAATAGGTTGAGTCACTGCTGATAGCGTTTCATTGTATTGATTCTGTTTGACTGAAGCAATTCATAGCCCTCTGTCACTGCTTGCAAATGGCATTCTTTAGGACCCGAGCACGAATTTTTCGACGCTCCAAAAAATTATGATGAGCAGGCATTAGTGAAATAAATTAATAATTGTGTCAAGTATAATTGATAGTACTGTTAAATAGAAAAATCAGAGTTTTATTCAACATTCCAAAGTACTAGTCAAGCTTTTCTGAGAAAAGAGCGCGAGCTTATTCAGCACAATAACGTCAAAAAATTACTAGCTGAAACCAATTACGATAAATTTTTTTTACTAAACGGTTTCGTTAATATTATTAAAACTAGAGTTCTCCTTAGGCTCTACAACATTGTCCTACGGCAGGAGCCAAAGGAGCTTTTTAATCTCTTTTCTTTTGGTACGTCAGTTCGCAATAATCCTCTGTTGATTCCTCGACATTTTGTATTATTTTACTTTATGATTGCACCTATGGTAGACATTGTAATATATTATAATACGCCTTGATGGCTTCGAGGTTACATAAGCGTGAATAAATAAATAAATAAAAATACATTCTCGATCAGTTTAACATGCCCAATCAGTCCAACCGCTTGCCACTCACAATACATTAAAAACAAAATATACATAATTTATCTCATCTGAGATCTATATTTCCATGAACTAGAGAAACATTTGGAAAGCCTAAGATATTAATCAAAATGCTAAGCACGAAAAATAAGAAAAAAAAATTCTTCGAAAGATAAATCTTGAATATGAATTAAACATCTTCTACACAAACTTTTGAAATGCCAAAGACAATTTTAACAAAAAAAATAAACGTAACACATAGCTAAATAAACTACTCTGTTGACACTAGTCAAGGCTATACATATGTGAAAACTGCATCATCTCTCTCAATGAAAACTGAACCTGTACTGTTTTTTTTCTTTGATGCTAAATATCAAATAGAAAATTGTCTCGACAAAAGCTGAGTCTTCTTAGAAACGATTTGAGAACACCTTCGATAACTGCATTTGTCTAGTATATACTTTATGTCAACTCGAATGCATCTTTCTATGCGTTACAAACATTTCGCGAATGTACTATATATCACCTGGATGGATATATTGTTCTTTTGGTGTTAAAATAAAGCCTAAAAATTTTGAAAGTTGTAAATGTCTTTGAAGCAATCAAAAAAAACAATTTAATATGCACTTAGCCAAGAATTATTAGGTCGCAATGCACTGCTAAGGAAAATTCTTTATACATCACTTGTGATACAACATGATATTATGTTTGTTCGGACTTATGTAACACCCAGAAGGGCTCAAGATAAATAAATATAAGCTTGTCTGTCCGTCTGTCCGTCTGATGTCTTATGTGTTCCCTCTTCAATTTCTAAATATTTTGATGAAATTTGGTACGTTGGCGTGCTTTGACCCTACAACGAGCGCTATTGAAAACGGTTTCGATTAGTCCACTTTTTCGATCACTCCACTTCGCCGTAATTTTGAAAATTTTTCGACAACACTTGCTGAGTAACACTCTATTCGGCATTCTAATTTGGCATGAAAAACTTGATTCAGTCGGGGCAATTTTGTGAACCTCCTCTTATGTAACCGTTCCTACGAAAAACGAATTATTATACAGTATAAAAGTATAAATTTCAATATTTCATGGTGAAAGTTGGATCATAATAATAAATTGCTAACGATATCAACCTTAGTGAATTTCGACCACGTACGTATATTTCTTTTATCCTACCGCATAGAAGAATTCTGAAGCAATGTAAACCTGTATATGGCAAAAAGGACTAATTGTCAATGTTTTATGGTGCAAATTTGTTCATGATAGTAATTTGACATCAAAATTAGGTGGACCAAATTTGAACCACATGGCTCCATCTCTTGGACCACTCCTTATAAGATTTCTCGTGAATAGTAAGCCCTTCAAAAAAAGGTTAATTTTTAATATTTTATGATAAAAATTGGTCCATAATAGTAAACTGGCCAAAAAATTAACGGTAGAGTATTTGGATCACGTAGGTCTATTCTGTAGCCCTTAACGTGTATATGCTTTATCATGAAAAGCAAGCCCTTACATGGAGAGAAAGTCTATTTTATAATTTTTTATGTCAGAATCTGAAAAATGAAGAAGTAAGAAGAAGAAAGTCAAGTTTGCTAAATTTGGATAATGCGCGTGTGATGTTTTGCGCATCCTATTCTTACTTGTTTTTCTATTAAGCGACAAATTTAAATATGAATCGTTTCTAGAATATTGTGTTCCCCTTTGTAATTTAGACAATATTTCAAAACGAAAATTTTGGAAAATTTGAAATTTCACTAGTATTAAAAGGTTTGCAAACATTTCGTCTTGACTTAACAAAGTGTTTTTCTTTTGGCCCTTTTGCTTACTTCATACTAACTTATAATTGCGAGCATATATTACATGTATGCTCCGTCTTACGAAGCATTTGGTTTAGTTTTAGTTATTAGTTTCTTCCATTGCCGGTGCGTCTCTTGATGATTACTAATGATAAAAATAAAAACATGTACCGTGAAATGTTGCCATAAAATGAATTCCTAAATAAATAAAAAGTTTTCTTCTCGCCGTAGACGACGATACATTCCGAGGATGTTCACTTCCTACAAAGCTTCGCTCTATGAAACTTTTTTGTAAACAACGAAACAATTTATCCTTTAAAATGCAATTATTTTTCCATTAACTCTACTATCATCTGGCAGGCGAGTTTGTTTACATTGCTGAGCATATCTTTAAAGCCACTATATTCGTAATCAAGTTCTTGTTGCTTATAAAAGAAGAGTACTCATAAATAAATTAAAAAGAACAAAAAAAAAACAATTAATATAAAGACGAGCAACAGAAACCCACGTTCGTTTTGTTTCGTATTGTATACCTTATTATGCTTATAAGGTAAACATAAGTTTTTAACCTTTTAACCGATATTTAACATTTCCGCACTGAAGTGTGTTAGTTGGAAATTTCAGATCGTTAGAAGTCAACTGCTTATAAGCAGTTAACGAAAACATATTGGAATCTTCAGCTTTCCAAAGTAACTGGAGGTTTTACGCTGTTGTGACATTTGCGTTCCTCACATCCAATTTTAAATAAAACCAAATGACTTACAAATGCTAATAGCCATGGTAAACCGACTAATGGAGGATCCAGGCTTAATCTAGCCAAATAAATTTACGCTTTATAAAGACAGAAAATGTTAAATCCAGCATATTGTTTCCCTTACATCAAATGTGAAAGTTTGTACCCAGATTCCCGCGTATTACGTTATTCCTTATGCTTTTCCGATATATTTTTTTTTAAGGATTTATTTATTTAGATCGATATATTTTGTTATGGAACGAAAGAAACAAATTCTAGCACTAAAAAACACTATTAACCAAGACTATCGATTCTTTTTTTTTTAACGGTGGACTAGATGATTAGTGTAGTCGCCTTAATAAAGTCAAATATTCAATTGACATTAAGTTCTGCAGACACTAAAACAAATTAACAATCCTAAAGGCACGTAGGAATTTCTATTTTTAAAGGAAAAATAGTAATCGAAAGATAATAACCGGGGAACTAATCTGTTTAAGTATTAAAAAAAAAAAAGTTATTTTTGTAAAATATTAAAAAATGATCCCTCCGTAGACATTCGTATGAAGCATGTTTAATGTAAGAGCTTCTGTGGCAAGTAATGTAAAGGGACCATATTTTATCCAACAAAAAACAATATGTTCCTATAGCGAAAGAAGGGCGTAGGGTGTTTTGCAATGAGTTGAGCTCGATCCACCATTTGTTATACCGATCGATTGCGAATCATTTTCTGAATCAATATAAGTTTATCTGCTCGTATATAATGCCTGCCCATGTAATTTTGCATTCAACCTACTGATCGCAATTTTTGAGA
The DNA here is from genome assembly GCA_000688735.1 of Glossina austeni. Taxonomy (NCBI): domain Eukaryota; kingdom Metazoa; phylum Arthropoda; class Insecta; order Diptera; family Glossinidae; genus Glossina; species Glossina austeni. The sequence goes on from KK502507.1 coordinate 625,070, forward strand.
TATTTTGATGAAACTTGAAGTGCTTTGACCCAAGGACGAAAGCTGTTGAAAATGGTTCCGATCGGTTCACTTTTCGGTCACTCCGAAGGAATATAACGTGTTATTTGAAAAGTCGTTACATGGAAAAAATTTGTGGTTTTCCAAATTTCTTTACAAAAGTCGCTGAGTAACAGCACTTACACATTCTAAGCTAGTATGAAACATTCTGTTCGGTCGGGACCAAGTTTCGAACCATCTCTCCTATAACCGTTCCTACAAAAACTGAATTGTTATATGGGCAATAGTTTTAATGTTTAATACTTTATGATGAAAATTGGTCCATAGTAGGAAGTTTGCTTCACATAGGCCTATTCTTTAGACCATAACATATGCAGAGATTATCCTGAAAAGCCAGCCCTTATATGGAGAGAAAGTCTAATTTTTACTTTTTTAAGATGAAAGCTGAAAAAGAATAAGAATTTTCACGAACTAATTTAAGTTCGCTAACTTTGGATCGTGATATCTGATGTTTTGGGCGTCCTCCAATATGCGAGCTTTCATGGAAAGTACACCTTTGGATAAAAATAAGGCGCAACTTTTGATGTGTTAATAGCAAAACGAATAAATTACTATACTAGACGAAGTCGTGTATGGTACCTAGTAGCCGGTTTTGCCCAATTATATAATGTTCTTATTTGGTTTATTAAAATAAATTTTGTATTAATTTTTAGAATTAATATATTATCCCAAGACCAAGGTCAAGGAAATTTAAAACTCTAACAACTATGAATGGCCTTTAGCCTCATATATATAGAAAGGTTGTTTCGGTGAAGTTATGGTAATGTGATTTTGTTGGGTTTTGGGAAAAAATGAACTGACAAAAGATATTAGGCTGTAATTTATCAGCAAACGGTCATTTTCCGAGAGAATGTGTTTGTAGCGTTATGGTAAGGCCGTGAAGTGTCAAGGGAAAATTTTCTCCCGAATTTTCTCTTTTTGTGTCTTTGCTACGATGGAAGGCAAAACCTTTCCCATTGATCACTTCTGGACGCGTTACCTCAATTGTGTGCTTTAATCACTTTAGATGTTGATAATGAAGAATAAAATCAATCGTCTGGCTAGATGAGAGCAGATTTCACGATTAATTCCCTTCCAATCTCACCATACACAAAGCTGAGCCATTATTTGTGCGCATTCCTCCATCTTGAATCACCACATTTTTCTTACATTATTGTCATATGTCACACACGTTTCATCGCCTGTTATCAATCTCTTCAAAAGTAACTTGATTTCGCTTCATTTCAGAACTATATTTTTGCTAGCCTCCAATACGAACAGGTTTCCCAAAGTAGGATTGCTCTGGATATGACTATACACTTCCCATCAGTGTTACGGGATGAATGCTTTCTTGCCTGACTGCGGGGTGCAGCCCTTCGGGGAGTACGTTAGCCGCGTATTTACATATGCACTGTATGAAGAAAGTTAGTATTATAAAAGCAGTTTCAACACCGTATATATATAGCCCATAACATCTGCTTATACTGCACAAAGCGTCCCTACTACAGAACCAGAATTTTCTTAGTAATCTTTTATTATTTTCCCACGTCCGAGAGTAGTTAAACGATCTATATTGTAAACAAGCATTACACCAAACATTATAATGCGCTTGCTGATCGTTTTGTTTTACATATGTTAATAAAACAGGGTTCCCAAAACCACATGAATGAATGAATAACCCTACATAATATTATCGACAACTGTGAATTTGACCCTTTCGTTTTGCACGCTTTTCAAAGTAGATATTCGTTTATTAAACTAAAATTATTATTGCATATGCCTTAGCAACTCTCAAATCCCTTTGCTTGAGATCTACATTCTACATCAGCGAGAATAACACAATCTATGATTCATAGATGTCCGTCTGGCTGTCTATCGTACGTTTGTGCGTTGAACTCGCTATTACAATGTAAAGACTTTGCATACTTTGGTTTGGATTAACATATCGTCACACCATACACAAAGGCTGAGAATGCAGCGACCGCTGCAAGGACATTGCGCAAATCCTTTCGATAAACTGCTTTATGAAAAAAATGGTGTTGATAGAACAAAAATTCGTGTACTTAGAGTAGCCATTACATTTTTATCAAAAAAAAATTTACCAAACGTGTAATCAGTGCCAATAAATATCTCATACCTATATATCTACTTGACATAGATAGTTAAACACAATAATTTATTGATGGCGACCTTCGTTTTGTCACAGAAGGGAGATTAGCTACAACTTAACTAACTGGAGCAGTCAGCAATCTGTAGCCTTAAGCATTGTTTTATAAGTGAGTTGGTTATAAGTGACCTAAGTACAAAATTAGTGCTACTCGTTTTTTATTTCCTATTTAACTTCAACTCGATTAAAACGAAATACTGAAAAATTAAATTAGAAGTGAAATTTAAAAACTCATGTATACGTAAGTTTCTTAATATTCAAATTTATATTGTTCTAAAAACATACATTGTACATTAGGAATATTTAAATTATATTCTCGAATATAAATGAGTGTTCAATCGCACTACAACCGAAATGACAACAACAATGAAACTTAATAGTGACCTCCTTGGTATATTTTGAAAAATGATATGAATATAATTGCATATAAATATATTTCTTATACCCACCACCGAAAAACGGGAGCATATTCATTTTATCAAAACGTTCACGACACCCAGGATCAAGTGTCGGAGATACAATTATATTTATATATATATATACTAATATATTTATACAGATTGTGGAAATGTCCCCTATATGTGTAACACGATGACAGTCAGAAAGAGGTATGCAGAGAGAAATAGGGAGTGATTACATTAGGGGTCCCGATCTTCCCGATGGGTGCGTCATACCTTTAAATTATGGTCTACGAATCTGGATATGACAACTTAGTAGCTACGCTTCGTAACAACTTTGTTATCCAGTGGCCCACTTTCAAAGTGATTAGTCTCGAATTCTATACTATATTTAAAGACATTCATTCGTCCCTCTATCCCTCTTTCTGTCTGTTTGTCAATGATAGCATTCTCACGGTCGCAAATATATAGAAAATTGCTTGAAAATTGCTATTGAGAATGGGCGAAATCGGTCAAAACGCAATATAAGCTGAGAAGTGCTATTGTTTGAAAACTAAGGAAATTGGGTTCTTGCTTAATACTCGTATCCCGCAACATATGTAGCGATAAAAACGTCAACCTATATTCCATAGTCAACCCCACAGTACCTGGACAAAAGAAAAGGAATCTGTCACGCCAATCCGATATTATAAAGCATTTAAATTTTTTTTTTTTAATGTTTTTTTAAGAAAAGATAGCATATATAAAAAAGACTCGCCAACAGCCCATTAACATTTTCCTACTTATTGTTTCATGTATACATTATTCGTCGCTTTGATGCATTCATCATCTACTTATCATTAATATAATCTGCATAACAAAATTCACAAATAAATTTAAAGCTTTCATCAGCTTTCATTACTTTGCGATAATAAAGACGTAAGATATCTCGAACGTCTTTAATTTTTTTCTTTCTTTTGCTGATCGCTACAAGCGGAGCTATGTCTGCTAATCTGCTTATAGTGTTATCGAAATATGACTGAGCTCAAATATTGCAAACAATTATGTTGATATTAGGTTCTTTTTCAAAACAGTCGCACTGCTTTATTTCAATGTGAATATCAAAAATATTTTCTTACCAATTGTACCCAACCTATCTGAATGGGCGAATACATGACTACAGATGTTTTATTTAACAGTGATAAGCAATTGGTGTGGTTTGTTGACTTTTTAAATATATACCATTTATACTATATAAACATAATCTTACTTGCAGTTGTATATATACATGCACAGTTGAACTATAAAGCGTAAAAACAATTGCTTAACTTTAATTTTCTTTAATTAAATATTTACTTTTTTATTCCATTTTTAATTGGACAATAATGTGCAGATAACAAAGTATATTGTTAAGCAAACACGCAGACAAATATCAATGAACACATGAAAAATTCACAAATAAAATAAATGTGTATTGTAAGCCAACTAACAAACATAATTAAAGGTTTTTACACTTGATGAATCGCAAAACCCCAACAATGTGAACATAAACAAAGTTTAGTGAAAGAAAACACAACAGATAAATAGTATGTGTAATGTATCAATTTTCATTTTGTACGAATTTAATGAATTTTCCAGGTTTTTATATAAAGGCCAATACACGTGTATAAACAATGGTATAAAATAATGTGATATCATCTAGAAAAATCAATAGTCCATTAAAAATTTATGATTGTTTTATGCTGACATTTGATGATCGCTGTTAATGCACTAAAAGAACGGCTTGGTTTTGGACGTATTTTTATTTTTGGTTATTAGGATCTGTGCAGAAAAAGGCGTTAAAGTAATTTATTAATGTCTAATATCTAATATCTACTAAATGTCTGGCTTCTAGCTGACAGCGTTTAAATTAAGATAATGTAATGTAAACCTGAAGCCCGTCAAAATGATAACAGGGCTCTTTATGCAGATCATTATACGCGCGTGAAGCGTGCAAAATGACCTGCATTCTAATAAGTTGTAAAACGCAACATTGAATAACGGATTGGCATAGGTAGGCTTTCATTCTTTTTAACCAGTACACGCAGTGGTCTATATTGTTCACGACTTTACTGTCTTTGTTTGGATGCATACTTGCAATTCGCGTAAATCTCGCATTCGTAGAAAAACATTGAAATCAGACATACTTTAATTGACAACCTCACAGTAAACCACTTTCTGAGCCAAAATCATCTAAGCATTCTATTTACTTTATCGATTGTGCGGTTAATATGACATCTATGTATTGAAGACGTCCGTTCATTAGTTCGCCATGCGGTATGCTGCAACGTTCTATTGAAACCACTTCTAGCTTTTGCACTTTTCGTCAAAAACAGGCTCAAAATACTAGGTGATCAGCTATGAACAGGCATTCCCCTTTAAGAAGAGAAAACATTCTATGAACGCTATGACAAAAAAATAATCGTTTTTATATCCCACATCACTTATGGTATGAGAGTATATTAAGTTATGCGGAAGGATTTAAAATAGACACATCTGTTATTGTACCGATCAAAGCTTGTCTGCCTATTTGAGCCTATTTGAGATCTTTTGATGAAATTTTGTATTTGGTTTTGATTCAGGGACGAACGCTATTGAAATTAGTTTGGATCGAATAAATTTTTTCGACCGCTTCTTATATAACTTCTTAATTTGAATAGTAGTTACATAAATAATTATATCCACTCTAATGTTTTTACTTGTTTTTTTTTTATGTAGTCGTTTAATTCCAGCTTTTGAATCAATGGAACATTACGTAACCATGTGAAATGTTTTTGTTTTTAGATAAAGTATGACAAAAACCGATTCCCGGTTGTGGAAAATTCAACTACATCCATATATATGTATTCTCTCTCTCTCTCTCTCTCTCTCTCTCTCTCTCTCTCTCGCTCTCTCTCTCTCTTTCTTTCTTTCTTTCTTTCTTTCTTTCTTTTTTTCTTTCTCTCTCTTTCTCTCTCTTTCTTTCTTTCCTTCTTTCTTTCTTTCCTTTCTTTCTCGCTGTCTTTCTCAACATAACATTTGTTGTGGTATCTCTACACGATAATATTTTACAATGTGTACGCGGACTTAAATTTTTTTTAATAATTTTTATCTTACTGAAAAATTTCGAAATATTACGAGCATCATATATGTCAAAGTTTGGCAAAATAATGCTTAACAAGTAAGAAAAAGTATTTTCGGCTGGGGCCAAAACTTTTATACCCTCAACCTTTTACTAAAAGAAAAAAAGGAAATTTCGATAACCTATGTTGTACTACTACTGCTGTACTGTCTACTTTTGCACAGATACTGTGCTGATACTAATGCATTAGACGTCCAAATTTTCATCGCCATTTCTATTTTGCGATGCGAATAATGAGAAAAGGGGCTCCTACAGAGATGTGTTCTGTAGACGTGTGCTCCTAACGATTTAGCCTATTTTCAACATCAACCTGCACGCAAGAGCTTCCAACGTTTCTGTCATTTGAAATGCTAACTTAATTTTTGGAACCTATAAAAAGTTTAGTACAGATGTTAACCAACCCAATCCTAAACATGCTTAAATCGATTCAGAATTTGATACTGATCACGAATTTATATACTTTTAAAGCTTTCTTCTGGGTGTTTTAAACGTTTTGACCAAATGACTATGCTTCCCCCGATGCCGGCGTTGGGTATAAAAAGGAAACCCTGAAAACGCATAATGATTCAACACGCTTCGTGTCACGTTTGCCGTTTTCGGTAAATGCTTAAATGCATTTGAACAGCTTGCTCAATTTTCTAAATGAAACTATTACCATATAAAATTAATTGTTGCCAAAAATTGTTATAAAAAAAACATTTTGTTCAAATTTGTAAAAATGCGTGCAAAGCAAATAAGAAACGTACTGAATGTTGAATGGGTAAGTAGCAACACGCTGACATCTCTTTTTAAGATTAAAAAAGTGGAAATAACATTCCCATCTAGTTATAGCTTGGGTGACATATTTTTTTGCAAGTGCTTTAACACTCGAATTAACAAACATTCAGATTTATGCTGTTAATAAAAAAAAAACTCTTTACATTTTTGATCACTTTATTTTTTGATAGTTTAAAATATTCCCTCCAATAATAGATTGAATGAAATTTCGCAAGTTTACTAAAGAATAGAAATACGCTTTTTGATTTTTTTCATCTAAGCACTCGTTTCCGCAGCGACAGAATACTTACCATAATAAAGAAAAAAAAAAAAGAGTGTAAAGCTGATTTTCAATGAGATAATCACGATATCACACGAATTATATCTTTGCAAGTCGTTTTCATTACGTCGTGTTATCTTAGACAAAACGCTTCTAAACTCTGTTCTAAAATCTGTTGAAATCTTGAAATTATCTTTACGTTAAACTAATAAAAATATTCAGACTAGAATTGTAATCGCAAAGAGAATTATGCTATGTAACACTTCTGAAGCTCTTCACTGAATTTCTGTAATTGTAAGAAGAATATTTTATTATCTATTGGTAATTGAATAATTGAGATAAATAATTCTGGTTAAACATTTTCAGGCTGTCTATAACGTGTAAATTTTAAGTTCAAGTTTTCCATTTAGTATTATTGAGTTGTTCAGTGTATGCACACGCTAATCATGGAACGTTCAAAATTGCATTTTCGGCATTCATTATTTTTGTTGTTTAATTTGAAAAAATCTGCTGCCAAAGCCCACCAAACACGTTTAGAAGCTTATGGTGATGCCACTCCATCATACCCCAATTTTCGATTTGAACGGTTTAAAAGTGGTGATTTTGATGTCAATGACAAGGAACAGCCTCGAGGAACAAAAAATTTGGAGTACAACGAATTGCAAGACTTAGTGGACGAAAACGCCCAAGCTTAGCTTGAATCGGAAAGATCCAAAAGGATGGAAAATGGCTATCATGCGAACTGACTGAAAATCTTATTTCGAACCGTTCCAAAATCACGGTTCCTTTTCTTGCCCAGAAAAAAAAGGAAGAGTTTTCTATGGCGCATAGTATGTGGCCATGAAAGGTGGATCTATTACGACAATTCGAAGTACAAAACTGATGGGTTAGTCCAGGAGCGCCATCCACGTCGGCCCCAAAGCGGAGTCTTCACGGCCACAAAATTTTGGTGTATTGCAAGCTGCTAAAACCCAATTAAATTGTTACTGCAGATGTCGACTGACGTCAATCAAACAAATTGAATAATATATTGTTGCAAAAAAGACCAGCAATAGCGGTTAATAGACGCACCATTCGGCCATACGTTTCCAGAGTTATCAACGATGCACCAGCGTAGTCACCAGACATAATAACCACTTGTTCAGATCGAAACGCCAGGCTGGCACGCGGTTTCGAAATGCTGAAGAAGTGCTAAAGTTGTCGATTATTAGATCGCTGCTAAATCAAAATCGATCTTTCGACACGGCATCGCAATTTTGGCAGATCGATGAGAAGACGTTGTAGAGAACGATAGAAAATATTTTGACTAATATACGTTGTAACAATTTTTCTCAATAAATGCCTTTTTAAAGTGAACGAGTAAGAAAATTAAATTCGGTCGAGGCCGAATCTTTTCTACCCATAACCGTTTACCCCAAAAAAAACAAAAAGAACTAAGAGAACAACGTTCTGTTTTATGGAGCAAGCGCAGTTGATATCTTGTATTTTCAAAGTAAAAGTTTTCGTTGTAGAGGAATGCGGCTGATGTAGTTATGTTTTTTGAAAAGTTTAGGTCAATTCCAAATTGTTTTGCAAATTTGTAGGCGATATTTTCATTTTCGCCCACGGGAGAATGTTTACCACAAATACGACAATGTTGCGTAAACTGACAGATGTACGAAGAACAGGCGGACATGTTGAGGTGCATTCAGGATTTGAAACTGGCCAAGAATTTGTATACTTTATGGGGTTTTTCTGCGCATTATAAATTATAAATTAAAATAATTAAATTTTAATACACTACAATACAGGGTAGGCGTAGTCAACTTTTTCCATTTTTGTGCAAAAATGCTACAGCATCGTTCATAGAATATGCCTTCAAATTTTTGTACATGTATCTGCTATAGTGGATAAGTAATGAACAAAAAATAAATTTTTTATTCCCTTTGAAAAACAGATGCGTTCTCAGTTTACGTGGTGCTATGGGCGTAACCTTCGACCGATTTGGTCTTTTTTCAATATCAGCCGGCGTGCAAGAACTTCCAATGTTTCTGCCAGATTTGAAGTCGATAGCTTAATTTTTGCGACCAGGAGAATGCTTATGACAGACGTCATACAGACGGACAGGCGGTCAGACGGACAGACATACTTAAATCGATTTAGAATTGGATGCTGATCAAAAATATATATGCCTTGTGGGGTCTGTGATGCTTCCTTCTGGGCGTTGCAAACGTTTTAAAAAAATGAATATATCCCTCATCCTTCGGTGATGGGTATAACAAATGATCAAAGTACGTGCAAGTGTACAATACAATATATTACCGTATGCTCGTAAAGTTTGTGAAAACCTGCTGCAAAATTGCAAACCAGTTTAGAACCAAGAATTTCAAAATATATCATTTGAATGACATTGATTTCATTTTTGACACAAATCATTTTTCCATGTCAACAAAAAGCATAATCTGACTAACTCTTAATTACCTCGGTAATTAAACGAAAGAAGCACTGCGGTTGGTATTCAAGATTCATTTCAAGACGACTTTCAATCACATATTTCAATTAAGCTGTAAGTAGTCTTTATCCAATTTATATATGCACCTTACCAATAATCAAATCAGTAGTAACTGCTTTACAGGTTACTTATACGCACTGTTAGTTAATCGATTATTTACTACTCATCACATTATTCAATGCTTTGCTTTTAAGTTCTACCGAATTTTGGTTTTTCCCGTCGCCAATTCATTTATTATTAGATTGCAGTTGAAATTCTCTATTAACTGCTTTAAAAGGTAATGATACGTATTAAAGAATGTAACGATTAAAATAGCAATTTAGCATTGTTTCTATGGTGAACGTTAGGATTCTATGTAAGCAGACTTAATCGGGTTAACTCCGTCATAACAAATCACGAAATGGAGTTTAAAACAAAGAAATATTATAAAATTGCATGTTCTTTACTCTATTTGCTTTTTTATGGTAAATAATTTAGTGAAGTATTTGGTTACATATTCGGATTTTTGTTTTATCCACTTCAGCAGTTTGCAGCACCAAATCGTGTACGCATCAGAGGGTCCACAACTAACATGAAATCTTAATGAGCATAAAAAACGGAATCATTTTAGATATCTCCGCCAGTCTGTTGGTTTTACGACACAAATTTTGTCGTTTTTTTTTAGATTAAGTTCCAAAAATCTCGTAAATCCCGCAAGCATAAATCGGTTCAATTGTGAAAAACTTTTTTTTTCTTTCAATTGAGTAGAGCCTCGAAACTTTGTTATAAGGCGCTTGTATCCAAAATATATAAAATCTCCGACACGAATCGCATAAAAAGTCTGCTGCTGACGAGACTCATGTTTATGATATATCCAATTTTCAAGTGATTGCCTCCTGTAGACAGACAGAATCCTCAATAGATTTTTTAAGTATGTACGCCTACTAATCATTTATGTGCAGATTGTTTCAATCTTTACGATTGTGAGCATTCTAATGTCAAAAGCCAAACAAGAAGAAAGACAGACATCAGTATACGGACTAATGCAAAGTCGTCTGCTATAACAGTTTTGGTGCTCATTTCTGGAAAAAGTGATTGTTGTATAACATCATAGATTGTAGTGTGTTGGGTATTATTGCAATCATCAATAATTGACATAATTGGTACACTGTATTTCAAGTGAAAAAGGAATTTGTCGCAAACCGAACGTAATTTCTCGATTATTTTGTTTCGTTTTGTTTTTCGGTTTTTTTCGATTTGTTACACAATACAAACAAGTTAGTCAGATTTTATTTTTTGTCATTGAGCAACATGACGTATACGTAATGTAAGTGAACAACAAAAAGTATTCATGTCACTTCATACAAACATATATACATTAACATGTTAACTTTGGAAACAGATAATTTACTTATGCAGCCTGCAGCTTCTCAGCGTGCTGAACTCAAATATAAAATATGTCGCCCTCTCTTCAGCAATAATTGAAAAGTATAATTCGTTTGTCATTCTTTCTGCGTCTGGGTAAGTCGTTGTCATTGGGAGCATTGGTAATAATTGATTCGTCACCTAAATATAAAATGTAATGCATTCACTCATACATATACACGACATATACGATGTTACATATCAACATAAAATGTTTTTTGTTATTTGACAATTAACTATGATTTGCTTTATTTTTCATGAAGCCTTCGAAAACAATACATGCAATATGAAAATGTCTACCAGTACGGAGGGGTATAGCTGCACATACATTTATGTGTATGTTTTGCATGCGAAAAGTATTTACTCCTTCTTTATGTTAATTTCGTTTTGAGTTTTTTCTTTATCTTATTTTTTTTTTCTTTTTTTATAGGAAATTCTCATAAGTTTATGTCTGCATGTATCCAGTAAGCCTTATGCATTTGTTTTTGTTGTTTTGCAAAACATAAAAATGTTGTAAAGAGAGGAGAAAGAGACAGCGGACGGAAAAATCCCCCTCAAATACATAGAAAAGATTTATTACACCATTAATTCAACTTTCATCGTTTGCATATGAAAATCGACTCCACCAAATCGTTGTTTTATAATTTTAATCATTTATTTGTTGGCCAAATTTCATAAGTCATTTATTGTTGTCAAAGCGTAGAATAAAAACTAAGTGTAGATATATAAACATACAGATGTATAAACATGTATATATGAATATAAACGTTTTATATATATCTAGATATATAAAATATCCTCCATATGTATGTGCATATATGCATGTATATATGTATATTTGTGTATAGTCATCTATATAAACATACGTAATAATTTTGTATCGTAGCAGCCGCAAACTGTTTGATGTGTGGAAAACATTTCCATTGAGATCCAATTTTTAGGCCTATTAAGGAAGGACGAAGATACACTAGGTAAACCCATCAACGAAGAAAGCGAATGTACAGAATCTACATTTGCAAGAGCCTATAAAACCTATTGACCAGAAAAGACTTCACATGAAGGCTACATATAATACATTCTTAACTAGCGTTGGATGAATTAAGTTTTTCTGCAATCTCACGAATGCTTACGAATAAAATTTCACAAACCAATTTTCGCTAGTGCTTTCTACTAAAGCATTGGTTCCACACACAGCACATATAATATTATATATCTCTATGTGCTTCTGTAGCTCTTTTATATTTTCTGAAATAAAAATAAATAAAATATAGCTTATGTGCTCAATTTGATTTTCCACGTCTTACTTACGTCCCATTGCTATAACACAATCAATCACTTTCAAAATTTTTTACAAAATGAACATAAGTCTACTCTACATAGCTATATATACTTTTAACCCTAACTATCTGTATAGCTACCTAAAAAAATACATTTCATTTTTAAGTTTATTTATTATTCCGGACCAACTAATACTAATTGTTTTTAACTAATAATAGTCTTTTTTTTCCCCCTAAAATATTAAAACGTTTTTTAAGGTCGGCAATATTATCTAAGGTGGAATATGATATGTTGGAAATATTGAAATGGGATAAAAATCTACATCGCAACATATTAGGAGTAATACTCCAGAATATTCTTTCGACATTGATAAAGCGTCATTAACGAAAAAGTTCAGTATTTTGAAAGGCTTTTATAAAGTTCTTTGCTACGGAACGAAACTGCGATTTTTTAGATCGATTTAAGTATGTCTGTCCTTTTGATAATTGCTCATATATTTCTGTGTTGAAAATAAATAAATAAAATATTTGAACAGCATAAGATTCTATGGTAAGAAGATTACTTTTGCCGGATTTGCATCGCGTCAGCCCACATTTTGTGCTTTCTTCCATATAAAAACTCCAACGAAAAGTATGCTTTTACATAAACACATTGTATTTATCACGAAACTAAATAAAAAATTATATTAAGCGAATTTGCACAGAGTACTTATTGGTCCGCCTTGCCCGACTGCAATGTTTTTAAAAGTTTTTGTTGAAGGGTCCGCGCTTGTAATATACCATGAATAACCGTTGAACAAAAGAACATATGAACGAGTCAGTGTCAATCATCATTTAAGTGTATCAACTAATTTGATTGGGCAATTTTTGAAGCGAGACTATACTAATGAAAAGCAAAGTTCATCGAAAGGATATCATAAAAAAATGTTTATAGTTGAAAAGAGTGGATTATTTCAGTAAATGGTCTTTCAACGGTTCTGTAATTCGATTATTTCACCTGCGTAGAACTTTTCCTTCAAAATACAACAGTTACCACAATCTTTTGAGAAGAAGAAAATTCGCTTTCTACGCACACGGGAACACATCTGGCAAATACTATGCATATATCAAGAAGTCCTAGTAACCTTTTAATTTTATAGTCGAAGGATTTGATCGCAAATGCTTTTATGATTTGATTAATTGATTGTTATCGTTTTACCAAATTGCACGTAATCCATTAATAAAATCCCATTTAAAGAAATGGTACCATAAACATTTTGATCAATTTTGGCGACATATGCCTTTCCGGGCTACAACGTTCATTCGTGGTACTGAGATCGATCTTGCGGTTCAACATTGTGCTGGTAAGGGTGAATCAAAAGCTCACCCATTAATTCCGTCTTTGCGGATTTTAACGCCGAAAGCGCAACTAACCTTTCTTTCTTCAAAGTGTTGTATATCTCTCCACATGGGGTGTTCATTATCCGATCGTAGCTATTTCTCAGCAGATGACTATAAATGCACTGAAATGTACTCCTATTTATATATATATTCCAAACTTAACTAACTCTCAATGTAGCAGTGATGCTTTCTAGACGAGACAAAACAGGGGGTAAACGTGTAAGCAGACGACAATGAATTAGGCGATTACCAGCAAGAGAATCTAACCATGTAGGAAAATTTTTTGGCGATTATCGGTAAATGTGATTTCTCAATTACGTCAAATCCGGCGACAATAAAATTGCTATCGCTGAGAACAAATTTGCGTTAGAATTGAGCATAAGCCAAGCAAAATTACCACTAATTGCTCTTTTAGAGTTGCGTTTGCAAAAAAGCAGCCGCAAAAGAAAAATACAAACAACTGTTAGCAAATGAGTTATTAGTTCAAAAATTTAAAAAAAACATGAACTGTATCCGAAATTACATGTGTGAACTGTAACGAAAAATAAATAAAAATTTAGTAACAGCAAGTACAATTTTTTTTTAACATTGAACTAAATTAAACAATGGTGACCAATGTGTACATATGCAGCAAAATGTGTCGTAACGTCCTTTTGTGCTCGGTCATTGAAGATGAGAACAATGACAAACTCGACGCAAAAGAAAGGGTCACCATGAGACGGGCAAGAAAGGCTTTGCATGATGCTTCCGACCTTCTACTGCTGCCTCGAAACGGGTAAGTAAATTATTTCTATTATTTATAAACGACGTATAATTATATTTTATATCATTGTACGTAGATTTATGCAAAAGTTCCACGTTTGCAAGTCGAATTTTCATTACGTCTTGGGAAAAATTAGTGTGGTGGTATGAGAAGTACCCGCCGGTGTTGCGCTTAGCCAAGACTTTAGAGTTGTTGGCTTCAGAAGGTTACCAATGGGTGGCCTGCAGCGACCATACCATAAGTGTTGCACAAAGCACGTTATAAACCCTTGTATCAAAGGTGTTACAAGATTGGAAAACTAATCTTCTACATCTACGTGTTTTACTTTTATTTGGTGGATACCGCCTAAAACCTTGGCAAACGATACCTTAACGAAGTTGGGCGGATCCCCAAAAGAAGAATACAACGAAATCCATTGCAAGGCAAGTAACATTGTGGAAAGGTGCATTGGTATGTGTAAATATTAATATTACAATATTTGGTATTTCGAAACTTTTAATACAGTTTTTGAACATTTATCTACGTCGCTGGCGTATTTTACAGGAAGAGCGGCAGCAGCGGTACAGCCCAAAAGAGCTGGGAAGACTCGCAAACGTTTGTGCACTAAAAAGTGGGAGGAGATCATATGAACTCTCCAGTACTATAGCCACCTATGAATATGTTAGTGTTGATGTTCGTATGGAGGTACCGCAATGAAGGCAGTTGGGTGCACAAGTTAAAGAATTGGAACGAAATTTATAAACATAATCTTAAAAATATAAATAATTTTTAAACTTGTAACTCGCACAAAAATTTGCACAAAAGTTAAATAAATGCTGAAAGTAAAACTTTTTATAAGCTAGATCTTCTTTTTATTTGCTCATATATAAGCATACAAGAACAAATGTTTGGCATATAGGAATGGAAGAGAAAAATAATATAATGATTAAGAAGACATCATTTATATGAATTAATATCTAAGAATATATTATAACAGAACTGTTAACATTCATTTTTATGGAAAATGTGTAAATAAGAATGTATAATAATTAACTTTTTATGCAAAAAAAATCTGAAAATTCAAACGCTGAACTTAATTTTACTACTTTTTTCAATTATCAAATTCAACACTATTCTCTGTTCACTTCATTTTGCATGCTTGTTCTTGGTTAGCATGTGTGGTTTGTCTAAACAAAACAAAAAAACGTCAATTTAGCTTTCGTTTTTTACGGCTATCTCCTAAAAAAAATCAGGCGACAATCGCCTGCTTACATGCTTACTTCCTCAATTTTTGATGCAAACATAGGATCAACATATTATAATACACAAACAGAATCAGGGATGTTATTTTGCCGCTAATTGCAATATTTATTGTAGCTTTCAGTGTACATAAACTAAACATCAGTCCAGAATATAATATGTTATATTGCAAGAACGCCTTTTATGTATATGAAAAAATGAATGTTTCTTCTGCTAAGATTTGGTCAAGTTTACAATCAAAAAAAGTTGCATTTTGCGATGCCACATGAGTCAAACATATGTTAGCTGTTTCTCTCTTTGTTTGTAATCCTTTTTTAAGGAACCAACAAATAGAAGAATAATCTTTATATTTATAAATAAGATTCGCAAGAATTTGTTAATATTCTTTTTTTTTTTTTTTTGTGAGGGGA
The DNA here is from genome assembly GCA_000688735.1 of Glossina austeni. Classification (NCBI taxonomy): domain Eukaryota; kingdom Metazoa; phylum Arthropoda; class Insecta; order Diptera; family Glossinidae; genus Glossina; species Glossina austeni. Next base: position 640,810 of record KK502507.1, read on the forward strand.
AATGGATTAGGCCTGTATGTGTCGATTTAAAATTTGTTAATATTCTAAAATTTTCTTTTACTATGAAATAATTAATAATATAAAATTAACCAATAATAAGTAAATAAATGAATTTGTAAAACCATATAAGGCAAAGTTATGCTAATTATTAACATCTCTGTTCGTTCTGTGCTATAAAATAAAACACAAAAAACAGAGCTATTTATATTCATAAACAAAAAAAAGCGTGTTTTCTCGTTCGTATGAAAGTTAATTAATTGAAAAAAAGATGGGTAAAAAAATCTTTAATGCGAAAGCTCGGCAAAATCGTAAAACAATTATCGACAATTCTGTATTAAATGATGTAACTTTTTCCATGACATAAATTCTAACTCGACCATCGAATTATAATCCTTTCATTCTCTTATTTCGGACTATAGGTTAAAATTGATTTAGAAGTCCTAAATACGAATTCTACAAGTTATGATGAAGCAAATGCTTTGGTTTTACCTTCGAAAAAGCGTGTAACTCAGTCTAAACAGGAGCGTAAACAAGGCATTAAGATATTGTCCAAGAAACAACGCAAACGTCTACAGACCATCGTAGATAAGAAAAGGAAAAAGGAAGAGGTAAAAAAAGTGCAAAGGGAAGAATCAAAGTATGCTAATTCTCCCCAAGTTCTAATTAATGCGTTCATTGACACATTTGTTTTGAAATGAATATTTTTGCATTTTCAGCGTTCTGGAATTTTGGAAGCTTTGGCTAATGTTCAAGTACCTGCCACGGAGTTGAACCAATACACATCCATTAGTCAAGTGCAAACAATTGGAGTTAAAAAGTTACCAATACTAGATAAGTTGTTAATTAAAAAATCACAAAGGCAGCAGCAAGCGCAATTACCAAAAAAGCTAAAATCGTTAAAGGGCGCCACCAAAAGAAAGCTTTCGATCGAGACGCAATCAGAATTGGAAACAAAACGTAAGAATCCGAATTATGTAGGATTAGAAGATAACGATGACACAGAAAGTGTGTGCACCGAAGCCGAAGAAAGGGATGAGCAAAGCGGCCAGGAGGCGAAGAGCACTACTGAAGACATACCACAAACTAATGAAAAGGAAGGCACTGAAACTAAACTTTATGAGGACATTAAGAAGAGATCAGAATTCATAATGGACCAGGAGGGGATAGAGAAAGCAAAGGCGGTACCATCAAAGCCTTCAGTTTTTGTACCTGTTCATAGAGATTCGAAAATTCAAGCTGCCCGCTTGAAATTGCCTATACTGGCCGAAGAGCAGCAGATTATGGAGATCATCAATGAAAATCATATCATCATAGTGGCAGGAGAAACGGGTTCAGGCAAGACTACGCAAATCCCTCAATTTCTTTACGAAGCTGGTTATACAAAGCACGGCAGAATGATTGGCGTGACGGAACCACGCAGAGTTGCAGCCATAGCGATGTCTACACGCGTAGCTAAAGAAATGAATCTAACCCAGCAGAAGGTGTCCTACCTAATACGTTTCGAAGGAAATGTTACCCCGGAAACGGAAATCAAATTCATGACTGATGGAGTCTTGTTAAAAGAAATAGAATCCGATTTCTTATTAAAAAACTACTCAGTCATCATATTGGATGAGGCTCATGAGCGCAGTGCATACACGGATATATTGGTAGGATTATTATCCCGTATAGTACCTCTGCGCCTGAAGCGCGGTAGTACTCCTTTGAAATTGATTATAATGTCAGCTACATTGAGAGTAGAGGATTTCACTAGTAATGCGAAATTATTTAAAAACCCTCCTGCTCTGATTAAAGTAGAGGCCCGACAATATCCAGTGACCGTGCATTTTCAAAAACACACTCCAACCAATTACATTGAGGAAGCTTTTAGGAAGACAGTGAAGGTGCATGCAAAGCTTCCCGAGGGCGGTGTTTTGATATTTGTTACAGGTCAACAAGAAGTCAGACAACTGGTAAGCAAGCTAAAGATGACGTTTCCGTATAAAAGAAAAGAAGAAAAGCTAAGAAAAGAACGGAAAGACGAAAAATTAGAAGAGAATGTTCCAGAAGAAGAATTCGATATGAAGCATGCTATACGCAATGTTCGGAAATCTAAAAAAAAATTTCTCAATCAGTTAGCACTGCCAAAAATCAATTTGGACGATTTTAAACTACCTGGTGATGATACTGAAGCGGACCTTTTAGAAAATCCACAGTCCGATCAAGATGATGAACTAGAACTTGATAATGAAGAAGATAATGAACAGCCATTTTTGGACGAGAAATCCTCAGCCCTAACTAATAAAGAGCCCTTATGGGTTTTGCCATTATATTCCTTATTGTCTACAGAGAAACAAAATAGAATATTTCAACCACCACCTGAGGGTTGCAGGCTTTGCATAGTAGCAACCAATGTAGCTGAAACATCCTTAACTATACCGAACATAAAATATGTGATTGACACAGGGCGTCAAAAAACGCGTTGGTATGATAAGATAACAGGTGTAAGTGCTTTTGTTGTCACTTTCACCTCAAAAGCTTCAGCAGACCAAAGAGCTGGACGAGCCGGTCGTGTCAATGCCGGTCATTGTTATCGTCTATATTCGAGTGCTGTTTATAAAGACGAATTTATAGATTTTTCCATACCTGACATACAACAAAAGCCAGTTGATGATTTAATGCTTCAAATGCGTTGTATGGGTATTGATCGGGTAATAAATTTCCCATTTCCTTCTCCGCCAGACGAGGTACAATTGAAGACCGCTGAAAGAAGATTAATTATCTTGGGAGCGCTAGAATCTTTGCCCAAACCTGTTCATAGTGCTTTGGAAAAAGGCTTTCCACCGAAAATAACTCGTTTAGGTCGGATCATTTCTCATTTTCCAGTGGCACCTCGCTTTGGCAAAATGTTAGCATTATCGCATCAGAAAAATCTATTGCCATATACCGTATGTTTAGTGGCGGCGCTTTCTGTGCAAGAAGTCCTTTTAGAAATTAACCCTGAAAATTTTGCGGATTCTCCGATGATTAGTAACAAATGGCAAAAGAAACGTTTGTCATGGGCCCCTACGGGAAATTATCAACTTCTTGGAGACCCCATGGTCTTACTAAGAGCTGTTGGAGCTGCAGAATACGCCGGGTGTAAGGGCGATTTTTCACGCTTTTGTTCAGACAACGGATTGCGTTTGAAAGCCATTACCGAGATACGTAAACTGCGCGTTCAACTTACAAACGAAATTAATTTGAACATAGCTAATGTTGATTTGTGCGTAGATCCAGCTATGGCACCGCCAACTGACACTCAAGCGCGCTTCCTTCGACAAATTCTCTTAGCTGGTATGGGCGATAAGGTGGCTCGAAAAATTCCACTAAACGATATTAGCGATAAAGATGAAAGACGCCGTCTTAAATATGCTTACAATTGTTTGGATATGGAGGAGCCAGTATTTATGCACTCTTCATCCGTATTAAAATCAAAGTTACCGGATTGGATTATCTACCAAGAAGCTTATGAGACTCTGAAAGACAATAACACTAAAATGTTCGTGCGTGGCATAACAGCCATCGAACCTGAATGGTTATTGATATATGTTCCTTTACTTTCTAATATCAAGGCGATAAGAGAAGATCCACCGCCGCGCTATAAAGCTGAGGAGGGCAAAATCTATTGTTTTGTTGATGCCACTTACGGTAAACGTGCTTGGCAGTTGCCATTAACTGAAATCGAAATGCCCATAAGTGAAAGAGCCTTTTGGTGAGTAAGCTACACGTTCAACTTTCTTTCTCACTCATCACTAAGAGTTTTATTATTCCGGTTCCTGTTATTCCTGTAAAGTATATATTATCTATATCATTCCAGCTATTTCGCCATGTTTTTCTTAGATGGCCAAGTATGTTCTCGCCTAAGTGCATATAAAGCTAAATTAAAATTTACACCGTCAGCTGTCATAAAAAGTTGGTCTAACCTCAATCAGTCGATTGCTCGGTTTAAACTTGCTTTTGATAACGAAAAAATCAATACAGGACAGAAACTGAAAGAAAAATGGCAAAAAAATCCCAATTGTAAGTAAATAGTACTTCACTTTTACTCCACCTCACGTCTATATTCTTAGCTTTCCCGTTCGTTTGTCCGTTCATCTCCTAGTGTAGGAATCATTGCGACGAAAATTGAGATAGTAAGCTGAAATTCTCAATTCATGGCCATAGATTAAAATGAAAATGGCCGTGATACGTCCTGTTCAAAATTATAACTTACAGTTTATAAGAAGTATTGACGTGAAACCCCTTTACATATATTTCTCAGGGCCAGCCTCAGGGCAAACCTTAGCGTAAAAAAGTCCTGATTGATAAATGGAGACACTCACATTTACCAAAATATGCTGCCATTATTGGTTTGAAATAGTGCATCCCAAAATTTCGTTCCCAAAGGAACAATATTTATTATTATTATTATTATTATAATTAGACTAAAGTCTTAAAACGCTAGCGTCTAAGGCTGTCGGTTTTATTGAAAACTCTACTGCACTTGATATCTGAATTGATTGAAAAACTTAAGTTATTACGAATATTCCACATTTCTTTTTTACTTTCTTACATTGCCTCAAAAATTTTAATGAATTTTACAATTTACATTTTTTATTATTCATTTTATATCTTTTCACAGTCTTGCTAGAAGAATACCACAATGTGCTCTACGACGTGTCTTTATCCGAATTGACTTCCATATGGCCCCCCGTATGAAACTGCAAGTCTTAAGTGAAAAGAATACCATTTTATAAATAAATTGGACTAATTTATTTTTTTTTTCATGCGTTAAGTATTTTATTTGTCAAAAAGTAAAATAAAAAACTCACAACTCACCGATCGTCATAAAGTCACACCCATCTTTATAAATGTGTCTGCTGTGAAGCGCATGTAGATTCTCACTTCAAGTCAACTGAACAATTGCAATGAAATTGTAGTTTTATATGTTATATCTAAATATAAGAAGCCATTGTAATTTAGAGTTTTATATGTTATATCTAAATATAAGAAGCCATTGTAATTCATAAAATCCAATAATTTTTTATAAACGGCACTCATCCATTTATATATATTTTACTTTCAAATTTATGTAAACTATTTAATTTTTTTGGAATATTTTTATGTCTTACTATGATATATATAGCGATGTTTCATTTGAGGACACTCTTTAATGGGTAGAGCTTTCTCGATGTTACAAAAAATGAATAATCGAGGAATATTAATCCTCGTGTTTATTGACGAATTAAAAAGCTAATTTTTGTATATTCAGATTATTGAATTAAACAACAATGGGAAACTTTCGGGAAATTATAATAGGTGGATATAATTTATATTTATATTTGAAGTCAAACACTATTAAAATAATTCAAAGATTAATTTGTAAAAAGTACTTTTCAAGCAATGTAATTTAATTTTAAAATTAAGAAACTTCTTTGCATGTAAGTTCCCTTCACCATTCATCACTTACCACAAAAAAAAATAAAAAATTCTATTACTTTTTCATTTGAAAAAAACTGAGCAAAATGAGAACACTTTTTGTAGGAATTATGGCTTATTATTACAAAAAACAAAAAATTGTCTTCTTAAGCCCAGCTTAATTGGCGTCTTGCTTTTGTTCAAAAGATTATAGGCACATCTCCAACAAAAACAACGCATCCGTTCTGATTTTACGTCAACACTTGTCATTAAGAACATAAAGCACACATAAAGCGCCTAAGCTCGTCTGCCCAACTATACAGTGTCTATTGTACACATTCTCCTGTTCGGAAAAATGTATTTAAGTATAAATTAAATAAAAGAGGCCCTAAATGGCTATCTTGATGGTCGCCAGATGTCGCGGGAAATTCATCCGGGACGTTGAAGTTAAACAGAACCCTGAATGATCTGTTATGCAGGTAAGAGCTTATCCATATCCCTAAGTAGAAAGGGAAGAGGTATAGAATTTGAAGATCAATAAGTTATGGTTAATTAAATCGAACGCTTTACTAAAACCATCTAAAACGTCATTTTCTGAAATGACCAAGTTAGGAATCAAAACTGAGTTAGATATCGGATAGGGATAGTTGACAGTCGAAATTAGCAGTTGACAAATTTCGTCGGAAGTAGTCATCAAAGAGATTCGTGGTTTCAGTATCATCAAAGACCCATAGGACTGTGAGGGATATGTGAAGATTTTTCTTTTGGAGTTGACAAACATAAAAAAATATGTAGGATTAACAAGCAGTGAGGAGCAGTGAGGTTATTTATTGAAGGTATATGCAATAGTATTGGTGGTTGAGCTATTTATCTATGCCTGGTCGCAGAATAGGCAAAATAGTTGTAAGCAGAACCACTTTTCATGAATTTTTGAAAGGGTTTGTTTTTCCTATTTTTGTAATATTTAATTGTCTTGTTAAAATATGGCGGGCACTTGCTTCGAGGGCGAGTTTGCATGATCAGAAATAGCTAGGTTTAATACATTGTAGAGCGAAGACAGTAAGGTTTCAATATCTCCAGCAGAGAAATTACGCACAATGTGTGAAAGATGAGATTTAAGCAGTAAACTATTAGTTTTGTTAAAACCATAATATTTATTGGAGGGAGTTGGAATTGGCACGTTAGAGTAGTTCAAGGAACCACCATGCCTGTATTAAAAGGAAATACAATTTGCTGGATGATACGGATCCACAGGTAAACTAAAAGGTGGACAGCGATTTACAACTATCTCCGGGAAAGTTAGGAGTGCGGTTTTGAGTTGCCGAGAATATAGAGGGGGTAACCGCGCTTGCACGTGCAGCTTGTGCGACACCACTGGGAGCTGATACCCTTGCCATTTTAGCATAGCTAGAAAAAAGGGAGTTTGCCAAGTTGGAACTTTTTTATTAGCGGGCAACTCAACGATAGCGGAAACGCTAACGTTCTGTTCGGGCAAGGAAAGAGCACTCACTTGGGCCGACGGATCAGATTTAGTCGAAGACGGTACCACACGCTATACGACGAGTCAGGCTTGTGCAGGCTGGGGGAGAAGGTGAGTGGTCTAGATATCGACATTCATTGAAGATTGACTTAATTTTTTCAAACTTCCCACACGAAGTCACGAGGTTTTTCGCAGTTCAGAGAACCCAGTCCTTGTCTACGTGAATAGCTTATAAAAGTTAATATCTCGCTTGCTACAGTCGGGACACGACCAACATAAACCTTTCGAAGGATCAAGGACTGCATTGGCAACACGGCCATTCATACCTACACACTTCGTTTGGCAAAAACTTTCGCAAAGCCAATGGGTAACGAATCGTTCACATTCAGGACCAGTTTGTGTTCCACATGATGTAAAAAACACTGCCTATCAAAAATTAACAGACAACAGATTGAAGAGAGAGAGATATCAAAGAATGATATGATGGGAGATTCTTAAACAGAGACAAAAATTCTAAAAGGAGTTTCAAAGTTTGATCTTGTTTAAAACTTCAAAAATATATGAAATTCCAACATTTGTTTAAATAATCAGTGTTCATAAAAATGAATGTTGAGACCTGGAATACAGATTGGAAATGAGTTTGGATTGCGACCACATATAACAATTCTAGTAGAAGTCCGAACGCATCCATAATTCTGCAGTCATTCTTAATAAAGTTCCAAACTTAAAAAAAATTGCATTGATATTGTGTTTTTAGGATACTTCAGATTCAAAAGGCATTTTTCAATATTTAATCGTCTCTACGGTTTATATTTTAATAAATGAAAGTCGTCTATATTTTTGCATACATACATATATATATATGTATATATTTTTTGTTTAATTAACTGACTTTTATCAATTTATAGACTTGAATTTTATATATATATATCTTACATCTTTTGTTTAGTTTTGTTTTTTTTTTTTTTTTAGTGTGAATAGCAAAAAAGGAAAATAGAATATAGTAGGAGGATAATAATAACTTTCATACAATCTTTTATGCCTTACAGTTGGTTTCTATATAAATTTCTGTTTTGTATGCATATATACAAAGTTCAGTGAGAACATAATAAAAATTATATATTTTTTATAAATTGTAAGGGATATTTTGCTCTTAAAATTAAAAAAAAAATTTTTCTTAAAACTTATGAGGTTAAATAAATTTAAATTAAGAAATTAAAAAAAAAAAAATTTGTCATTTCTTTACACATTTCTTTCTACTAGTTCCAGACATCGGTTTGGAATCTGTTTATTTCGCAGTTCACTAATAAAGACGAAAAAAAGCTCTCTTCTCTTTAATTCATTTAACAAGCATGTGACATTAGCATAACCAATAAACACCTTATGAGTCGGATAAATAAGAAATAAATAAAAAATAAATATCGTTTTAGATGGTTCTTGAAGGTTTACCGAATCGCAAGTATACATGAAAATTACAAAACATTTTACGTATTGTAAACGAGCCAAATACCAGACCGCGACTAGTTTTTTGCACTAGTGAGACGGGTGGCTCTGGAAAATGAAGCCTGTTATTAATTGTAAAAGTTGCAATTATTTGCTCTGCCTTGTATGTAAATGATATTTATTTTCAAACTTTATGTTTGCCTGTTATGACGACGAATTTTGAGATTTTCATGTCATTTTTTGCGACTGCAAGTTTTTCAACAGCGCACAGGTCGCCGAAAGGACGACTCATAATATAAGGCTGATTTCAAATATGTTAACTTGATAGGGTCTTCACAGAACAAACATATGCACAAATATATCGAGTCAATCTTCTTATGTTCCGGGGATGAAAATAACTAAAACAGCTATTTTCCTTTCTAGGTTCACCATCTGAATAATCGTGAAACTGCTTTGGGAAGACTGAGCATATTGGTTGACCGATGGTGACAAGCTTTGCTTCGAACCATAAATGAATTGAGTTAAACAAAAGTTCTAAACTTTAAACAGACTTCTATTGAATTTTATTTTTTAATTATTGCACGCGTGTAGTTGATGGTCAACTAGCAACGTTTTTATCATCTGACAAGGGTCTATATAAATTTTTGAGACCACGTTAACATTTACAACGCATTATTAACGGACAGACATCATTAATTCCACTACTAAACAATATATGTGTATATATAAATGCATCATATGGTACCATAGATGTCCTGGTTATTGTAGATAGAATTTAAAAACTCTTATATTGTTGTAATTTCTATATTGCGATTGAAAATAAAAATTATTTTTTAATATTAATATTTAGAATTTAATTTCGCTTCATAATGTAAAGAATAATTTGCACCTTTCGCTTGTTACAAATTTATATTATTTATGTTTCCATAGGTGCGTGATTATTTGTATCTTATTTACAATTACATTTTATTAATAAACTGATATGCTTTGCTTAACAATTAAAAAGTACTTTTAAACTATTTGAGAAGAATATTTTAAGAAAGTATTAAACAAATAATAGTAATAATAATAACAAGATACGCAATCTGCACACATTATATTAGGACAATGAGAGCCATTTCCGAATTAATTAATATTCGGCAGAAATTTTAAGTTGACACAACTATTGGAAGTTATTAAAGAAAACCCTTTAATTTGATCTGTTCGATTTCTCGGATATCATTAAAAGCGATCTCGGCTCGTTTTCAAATATGTAGAAACTTTGAGAAAATGAGACCTTAGACATTTGATTTTAGTAGCAATGATGTATTTGATGTATTGATGAGAGTTTCAACAGCACAAGGAAAGAACGATACATAGATTAATCAGGTCAAAATCCTTTTATTTTATAAAGGCTGTAAGCAAATATCTACGGTTCTGTTAATAGACACCGAAATGTTTACTAAAAGATTTAACGATTTTGACTTCCTCTTGATATTTCTGAGAATATATTTTCGAGTGCTTTCACGAAGTTAATCTCCATCCAAGTCATCTAAATATTTATTAAGTATTTGAAAAAATATTAAGTTTAATATTATAGATATAGAGGCGATATGTGAAGATAAATTCAATAAATGACATATATGTTAACAGCAGAACCTTTCCAAACCTCAATATTTGCGACAAAACGTAATTTATACAGAATTGATTGCACATTCGAATGAACGTTGGTCTATCAGTGACACGAAAGTGTCATAAAATTTCGTGTTATGCCATCGATATGGAAATATATGTACAAGTACATATATTTCCAGGAAGTTGGCGCAACGTATTATGTCTAAGTAAGCAAAAAAATTATATACGTCAGAAAAATATATATAAATTTGAAATATTTTGTATGTAGTCACATCAGTTGGCCGATCAGATGGAAGAATATGGTGGAGTAAAGTCGTGTGTACTTAATTCGATTTTCGTCAAAACTGGTGGCGGTCAATTGCCCTGGAATAACTGTGTGAAATGTTGCTTTTTTGTAACTCTTTCTTTTATATATAAATTAGTTAATATTTGGCTATTTATTTAAAGATAATATATATGTATATACATGTTTTTTATAACATAAATTTAACTATTTTTATGCTTTGTTTTGAATGATTTTTTTTTTTTTACTTGAATTATTTTCAATTTCTTTTATCTTTTATTAATTTTCAAATATAACTGCTTTTTTTTCTTCAATAAATTATTTGAATGTATATGCATAGGTACATGCATACTCAATATACATATATGCATACATACATATATATTTGTGAATGGTTTATGTTCTGTATGTGTATGAGGGCGTAATATTTCTTTTTTTATAATATAAAAATCAGTCTAGTTATGTAAGGCAACATGAGAGCTTGTGTATATATTTTTATATTTCCTTTACTTAATACTACGGTACATATGGGTTTTATTTGATAATTATTAATAATGAATTTTATAAATAACAACAATTTCTTTTTAAATTTTCAACTGAAAGTACTTTGTCTTCAATATTTGTTTACATTTTTTAAATTTATATATACAATATGATATTGTATTGTATATAACAGCTATATATATATATATATATATGCTTTAAACATACATATATATATATATATGCTTTAAACACACACACCCACACAAGGATATATAAACATATATATATATATATATACATGTATATATATGTATACATGTGCGTGCGTGTGCGTGTGCGTGCGCGCGTGTGTGTATTTACAACATATACAACATTATACAATAATTATTAAATTCCTTTTTAATCTATAGATGTCTTGCACGATTTTTCCAGAGTTTCTCTTGTTAATATGTCTTATTTTATAATGCTTTTAAAGTTCAAGACTTTCTCTCATGATTGATAAAGTAACATCAGCGTATACGAGTAAAAGTGTATGAATTTGAAAGAAAATTGCTTGCAATCAGTGCTTTCAACTAAGGATATGAACGCTCCTACATTATTCGGGATTAATTTCCAAAATTTATTCATCTAAGATATTTTAGGATAGTTATGAGATTATAGGGCTGCAGAAACCCTTGTAAATGCTAAACTTCACTAGCTTCATTAGCGTTTTTAGCAACAATAACAGTAAATTTGTCATCATTATTCTCATTAACCAAATCGTTTTTCAAATTAATAACTTCAGTCGTCGACCCGTCACCGTTATCGGTTAATGCATTCACTACTTCGTTAACAATTTCTTCAACAATATCATCACTTGCAGGACTTGTAGAATCAATCTTATTTTGATTTTTGTTTTCTTCCAATTTTTTAACTATATGCTCGTCTTTTTCTTTGCTTTCTACGGGTAGTTGCTCTTCAAGTTCTTTGTGATCTGCTCCGTCGCAATCTTCCGTTACATCTTCTTTATTACCTTGTTCCTCGTTTCCATCTTTATCCTTCTTTTCGGTAATTTGTTTCCACATATTTAAAAAGTTTTCATGTCTTTGCATTTCCAAACGCAATAAATCACTTTCATCTTCTGAGCTACTGCTACTTACCGCCTGAATTTTAGCTTTGGTTCCTGCACAAGACGTGCTAGTACTTGTGATAATTCGAATTTGTTCGCTTGCACCAGTAGCCGCTAGTTGTGATGTTGGTGACTCCAGACTACTACCCAATATAGGCGTTAATTGTTGCTGTAATTGTCGTATTTCTAAGAGTTCCCTTTGTAATGAGTTGCGCTGCGTTCGTTCAATATCCTTCTGGTTGCTATCTGCAATTTGTTTGAAGGGTCTCAAACCATTCTCAGCCACCGGCACATAGTATTCACCGATTTCAATCAGGTACAAATCGCGATTAATTACTGATCGGCAAACAACGTCAGGGTTGTTTGGTGTCCATATGTGAACTACAACCCCTACCATACCGGTGTGTGGTAGCCAACCCTTCCAATTTAAACGGCCACCGCGCATACGCATAGCTTCGTATGGCCAAACAAAATTGCGTCGCTCGTCAAGGCCGTCATAAATCTGAAATCAAGAAAAACCATTAGAAAAAAATGTTTGTTTTACAATCTCCTAAGATACTTTTTTAGAAGAAAGAAAAATTTACCTCATGCTCGTCAACTATTATAACCTTCTCGAACAAACCAATTCTGGGCTTACATGGCAGTTCAGTAGCGCTACGCAGAGAGCTATTAGATTCGGCATTTACCGCTGTTGAACTATTACCCATTTGTGGCAACATTCCAGCCGCTGCTGCTGTCAAGCAAATAGGGCCTTTGGTTTTGCGTGGGTAATCGCCGGGTGTGGTTATAATATTACCAATACCTAGGTTCCCTGAAGAACAATAGATTTTTGTGTAGCGTGGACTATTACCACATGCGGTGGCACCACCTCCCCCGCCACCCCCCAAACCCATGCTATCCGTGGAAGTATCCTTGTCCAGCGTCTGCGAAGAATCACCTGAATCTTTGTTTGTTTCGGGAAGAACGGAACTTGTACTGGCAATAGGTAGAGTGGCTCTTCGCTCTCGATCACTACGACTACTGGAACTTGAAAGCTGTCCCTTGTTCGCAGAGCTTCGTGTCTCGCGTAGCAATTCTTGATCACGACTGAGAAATCCAGCCAACAAAGTGGTAGAATTAGGTTTAATTGCCACACTACGCATGGAAGCGAGACCGTCACTACCAAATTGACTGCTAAGTGTGGCACCAGGTACGCCAGCAGCAGTAGCAGGACGTCCAAACATGCCCACCGTTAAGGTGTTGTAAATTGGCGGAGATATGTATACTGGTCGGAGATCACCACTTTCCCCCAGATTACTACAAGCGGTGGAAGGTAAGCCAAGATGAGCAGTCTCCATAGCTGAACCTGAGGAACAGCCCTGACGGCACTTTTCTCTTATGTGGTGCCACCATTGGAATATATTGCCTTTGATGGCCTCAGGGGTAATAGGACCTCCAATAATTTCCTTCAACTGCTCATTGGTATCGGCGTAGGAAGTAGTCAATGGTGAAACATAGATAGGATAACCAATAGGTTGATCACAGCTCGAATTGATAATGTTGCGTAAAGCTTGTTTCGCGTTCTGTATACTGCCTCGTTCCGGATTACGATTACGTAGATAAATAAGCTCCTGCTGCTGACCCGCCCACAAACCACGAACACATTCACGATTCAATTTGATAACTCGAAAGGTAAGAAATCGTTTGGTTAAACGTATGATACGATATTCATCAGAACCATCTTCCATGACATGACGCAGGGCTAACAGATTAGGAGCTCCTCTCAGGACAGCGCTGCGCCAAACAGGATCTGCTTCATGAGATATGACCAAATCTTTAGCACAAGAATCAATCGCTTCATATAGAGCTAAAGGTTCACGAAATTCATCAGGATTCGAAATATGATCTTGTTGTAGTTTCAAAGCCATTTTAACGGCTGGGGCTACTACATTATGTAAAAGATCCATATCAGCAAAAACCCATTCATCACGAGGTGAAGTAATGCGAAAATCTCCTTTGAATAAGGCATGCAAACCATGAAGAAAAAACTCTACACCTGTTAAGGAACTATGAGAGGCAGTAGCTAAAGAACGGCGAGCTAAGAGTCCTAATGCTAAACACAACGATACTATAGGATGATCTTTGGTAATGGAAGGTACCTTTAACTTAATTGGAGGTGGCTTTTCGCTACCAGCACGGGAAGATTCCGTAGAACCACTCCGTACGTCATGACGCGGGGATGAAGTGGCTTCGTCACGTTGGCGTGAATGTTTCCCGCCAACGGGCGCTGACTTACTGGAACGTGTCAGCAGCGTGCTATTTAAGCCAGGAACACTTTCCGAAGCTTGACGGGAAATATTTGCCAACGAGTGTGAAGTGGTCATATTTTCAGTGGAATTGGCTACCACTCCTTCCCTACTGCTAGTCATAGTAGCGCTCTTTTGCGGTTTTATACGTAATTGTTGCTGGGATAGAGATTTTTGTTGTATAACAGAGAGATTTGGGGTACTAGCTGCCGTAACAGAGGCAGTGTTTCCAGTTGTAGTAGCAGCAGTTGTAGGAGCTGTTGTGGGCTGCTGAGTAGTAACTGTTGACTGAATAGGTGCTTGAGGGGTCGGATTTTGCGCTTCTTTACGTTTATCATAACAAAAATTTATCCAACTTAGGTAAACATAACAAAAGCTCGCACGTGTTATGCCAACAGCCCGAAAATCAAAATCTTCATCTAGATTGAAATTGAAAATTGGGTCCAAGTCAACAAATTGACGACTTAATGTGTGCTGCAAAGCATCTTGTATGGAGGTGGAAGTTAACCATTCGTCCAATTTTTGACTCTTTATAACATAGTAAATAATGCTCTGCCAGTAGAAGAAATACGAATGTCAAAATTTTTGTCTTTCTATTCCTTTCGGACTCACCTTAATATAATAGGTAATTAGAACTTTACGATATTCAAATACTTGCAACGTTGCACTAGCCAAATTGTCTGATATCGAATAACCTTCGACCACATACTGCGAGGCCACCACTTGCCAAGCCAGCCAACGTGTGGAAAACATAGCGTTGGCACTTAACATACGTGGCAAATGTCCTGGATCGCAGCAACAACAACCGTCGTTATCCTCCACATCTTCTGTAATGGCTTCCACTTCACGTTGTTGACAATAAGTGCCGCGGAATTCCAGGCCGCGCATTTGAAATGTGCACAGACCATTTCCCAATTCAATAATGTGTACTAAGCAGTTCAGGTAATCCGACGCCAAAACTAATGGGGGCATATTTGATACAATAAAGTTTTGCACAGCTTATACGGACATGCGCTTACCGAAACAATCTCCTTGATTAACATTACCCCAACGACCCATTAATAAATCTCCACATAAGGAGTGCTGCAGCGAGCGAGTTAAATGTTCATAAAATATACTATTCAAATTGTTATCATCGGCTCCCAAATCGCGCTCTAATTGGGAGCTTAAACGCGTGTTCGAATGATCTATACGTCGCGTATTGTAATCACGTTCCCAGAATTTGATAGGACGCACATAGGATGTTAAAAATATGGCGCTGCCCAAGAACGGATTCAAAGGTGTAGATAAAATGGCTGACACTCCAGCCTGTAGAAACAGCATAGCTGAATGAGGCACGCTAAACGGCTGAGCAAAAGCATGAAAAGCTGAACCCCATGTTATTTGCCATGGGGCAATATAAGTCACAATGAACTGCAACTGAAAACACCAACAAAAACTTAGCAAATAGCTCGAATAAAAGTTTTTCTTTATTAAAGAGACTTACCTTCAACAGGAAATCGCAACATTTACGGAAAGCCAAGGAAACGAAAAAGTAATCGATGAGAAATGTTTCGGAAGCGAAAGGAAAATCAATCCGAAAGAACAAAACCGTAAACATAACAATCAGGTACTGATTTGACGGATCTGAATAGGCATTACGAATAACTATAGAGGAAAAAAATTAAGTTAGGATTATCGTAGATACATATTTGTCTTCTTTTTTTTTTAATAGGTGTAAAAATAACTTACACTTCATGCCACAAACAGCTACTATTAGAGCACCCCAACCGATGCCATATTTGTTGGCTATTGCAACTGAATCGGCTGTTAGAGCTGAGATCACCAGTAATGGGAACAGAATATTTCTCTCTAGCATACACATGTAAATGTAAAACTTTTCAAACCACATGATTTTTGGAGCATGTGATACCTCATATCGACCGTACTCCTTTTGTCTTAATAAAGGACGCGCGAAACACAGCCAGGGCATGTGCTTACGCATCTGTGGTATAATATAATGTAATAAGAAACCAAATGATCCTATAAAACTATATAAAACCACATTTAAATCTGGCTGCAGAACGGTAAAAACAGTACTGCAGTGCAAACTGAACACCACAACGGTTAGAAAAGTGCTGACTACAAAATCATTTTTCAACCTAGTATTAACGGTTTGCTGTAACTTTTTAGGCAACGGATCAGGGCTATCAGTTTCACCGCTCTGCACTGTTTCCTCAGAACAATTTATAGTGAAGTCGTCAGGTTGAGCCACCTGTTCATTATCCGCCTCATTAAGACCCACCGTACAAGTCGATATTTCTCCGGGATTTGTAGTCGAAGTAGTAGACACCTTATCTACTTCTGCGACCGCAGCGTTTGGGTCATCATTCATTTTTAACCTTAAATCAATACCATCATTGTTGGAAGTGCAAGAACTACTTGAAGCTGTGATGGTCTTCTTGGATTTTCCTAAAGTTTGTTGGCTGCTGGTCAACGAAGAGGCTTTAGATTTACTTCGTTTTTGAGACTGAGACAACTCTTCTAAGTCCTCCTCCTCACCCTCTCCCCTCAGTCCCTCTTCAACATTAGTTTCCACCTGTTGTTGTCCTTCTTGACCGGCCGCTGCTTCTCCTATTCTTTCCAACGACGACATTTCTATAACTTCGGTAATTCCCGGCTCTAAGGTTGAATCTTTTCTGTGTCTTTGTTTAGCGGTTTCTTGCTGCTTAGTATTATCAGTTAATTTTTGACTGCTAGTACTACTAGTAGTGTTGGATAGTTCGTCGTCGTCATCATGATAAGTGCTCATTATGCAATTCTTAATAATAGCCCATGTATTGCTAAAATCACTAGCGGAACGTGATAGATGATAACCCATTGGTATGAGGAGCGCGCAGAATATGGAAAATAGTATGTGCTGCGTACCCTTCACCTCAGCCAACGCTGCATGTACTGGGCCGTAGAGTATTGATACGCCCCATAAAGACCGAAAAACACACATAAAAGATCCTGAAATGAGAAATAGTTCAAATAGAAACCTTTTTAATTATTAGACAATACACGCCAAAAGCAAAAATAATTATGTACATCTTCCCTAGGCCCCAGGCGGGGGAACAAAATGCCAGTTTAAGGATGATCGCTCTAGACGACTTCATTAGAGAACGCGACTGTAAGGTTAAATGATACTTTTCTTCTGCAAACGCTTACACATAGTAAAATTTTTGTTTGTTAAGCAGTCTTTTCTTGCACTCAAGCCTTGCCTTTAGCTTGGACTCTTGAAAAAAATAACCAAGTTCGTAAAGTTGGGTGAACATTTTTCGTCCACAATACTCCTCTGAAAAGCTAATTGTTTCTTTGCAAAAATTTTTGTGAAAACTGACTCTCGAAAATCGATTAATGTATTGTTGGATACTATAATAGAATTATGTCGAGAATAAACTATGTCCTAACGATGTTGCCTTACTCTCTCAACGCATGAAAAGTTCGAAAATTTTTATTTTAAGTTTAAGGCTAACTCACCTATTAAACTACCCGCAGCATTGCCACCAAATATGTGCATATCTATCTGCTCCATCAGATAAATAAGAAATGTATTGATTTGTGGAAAAAGTCCTAAAGAAAAAATGATCGGAAACGTTAACAGAAGCAAGTAAAGACCTTCCAAGAAAAACGCGTTCACTTTCGCGGGAGAAAATGCTATGCCAAACAGTAACACACACTCAGATTGCATGCCTTGTATTTGTTGATTTTCATATTGCTCCTGGAACTTTTTCAGCAACAACAACAAAGCTCCGCACAAACAAAAGTAAATAGCTCGAGAGTATGCCACTGTTTTGTTGAAGCCATGTATCGGTGAGGCAGCATCTGGTTGTACACTTTTCAACAACGAGTATTGTGAACCAGCTATAACAGCACAGAAGAAAAATGCAAAGATATCCTTATAATAGTTGTGCTGCAATATATTTGAGCCCAAATAAGCTACTGAAGCACTTAATAGTACAGCCAAAATTATGTGAAACCAATGAAGATCACGGTCAAAAAGAGCTAATAACTCTAAACGATCCATGGAGATTTTGAATTCTTGCGTATATCCGCAACATTTGAAGCAATATCTGTAAAAGGATTTTGGAGGTACCGGAGGTTTTTCCGAACTTAACATACAAGCAGGTCGCCAATAATCACAGTAGTTTTCTATATGATGACCGTCAATGTTGAGTATTGCTGCCGCAGCTGCTGCAGAGTTGCTGCCCCCAGCTGTACTGCTGGCTAAAGCAGCCGAACCTGCACGAGGACTGGAGCCAATAGCTCTTAGTTCATCAGAAATTATGTCGTGAAAGAAGCCCTGTAATGAAATGGTTGTAGCACTGCTAACATTGCGGTTATTAAGCACAGATGCGGTAGACGGCGAAGCCATTACCACACCCATGGGAGCGGATGTTGAAGGTCGAGCAGTAGCTGTTGTAGAAGACGGATTAGCTACCAACAGATCCAAGGCATTAGTTTGAGTAGTAGTGTTGGCGGTTTCGGCCGAGTCTCTGCGTTTCGCATTTCGCCGCAATAGTAATTGTTCCCTATAGTACAAACGTTCGCTTAAAGCCAAACGTTCAGCCGAGGACGCTGTATTGAGAGCCTTAAAAGCATCTTGATAGAATTGCATATGGGCAGTCGACATATTGGCTGACGAGGATGCTGTTGAGGTTGTCGGCGGCGGTACTATGGGATTACTATCGGTGCCCACAGGGCGACCACGTTCATCTACAGCTCCTCCGTGCATAAGCCAAAGCATTTTATGAATGTCAGCGGTAAAAGATTCAGCGCTCACACTATGCGAACTGTTCGAAGAGGAGGAATTGCGAGAAATCCCTTTAATTAGATTTCCACTAGAGGAGATAGCCACAGCAGTCCAGTTGCCAGCGTGACGTTTATTTAATTGTGTTGTAGGAGCGCTGATATTAGCCTCAACCAAACGTTCATCTACTTCGCGATATTGCACTACTTTGGGTATAGCTCCTTGGCTTTTTCCCACCTTTCCATTATTTAAATGATTTTCTAAAGAATCCTTAGCTTTTTCCACATTAATCATATCATTCGCGCTTTCCCCGACTCCCGCAGAGCTATCTGCCTTGTGGTTTATTACTTCCTCTTGAACATCCAGTCCAGCTAATAACATATCTTTAGAACTGGCACTTATTTGCTCACAGTCACTTGAAGGACAGCCAGAATCAGCTTCAGTTGTGCGTGTAGAATGCATAGTAGATGTTGGCTTTTCTTCTTCTTCATTATAGGAATGTTTCTGTTTACTTTGTACGCTCAAAACCTCTTGAACCAACACTTTGTCTTCCTTTTTGACAATTTCCCATTTTTTTCCGCTTAGTAAAGGCGATCTCGATCCATTATTATCCGTTTCTGAATCGGTGGAATGTAAACGTTCTCTCAAAGCTTTGGCACCTGGATTATCATCATCATCATCATCATCATCATCATCATCATCATCATCATCCCCATCTCGGTTCTCTGCAGCCGGTAGGTTTCCAGCTTCTTGATGAGCTCTTAAATCAGCATCCAATTGGTTTTGCGTATGTTGCAAATCCTGTAATATATGCTCAACATCAACATCGAAATCTTTAAACTCATCGTCTTGATCCCCTATATCATCTTCTTCGTCTTCAACGCCTATTTCTTCTTCTAAGTCCTCTTCATTGCCATCTTCCTCCTCTTCCTCAGCATCCTCTTCGCAATCTTCTTCCATTTCATCACCCGCTTTATCATTAAGAAAATCTCCCACATCTGATTCGGCGCTATGATGAAGGTGGTGATGATGGTGGTGATGATGATGATTTAAATAGTCTTGCAAGCAAGCCGTTCCTCCGCCTACCGCTCCAGGTGAGTCTTGTTCATCTTCTAGCAAATCTAAGCAATCTTCACGTTCTGGCAATCGCGGTCTATTCATAGTGTTCGGCCCGTCTGTTTGCAATTCTAAAATTTTAATAGCCTCAGATTCTTGTCTATACGAAGATTTTGCTGTTTTGTGCTCCTGCTGTTTTTGCTTTTCATCTTTTTGTTCTTTAATGGAGTAAACTGGTTCTATCAAGGCATTGGTGGAACCAAAATCTAAGCTGCTGGTAGTGGAACTATCGCCAAAGCTGCCACCGAATTTAGGACATAAATTCAAATGAGGATTGCGTACCAAACATTTACTAGGTGGTGGGAGTAAGCAATTTTGGGGATTTTTAATTTGTTGTTGCCCACTAATGGCTTCTACACTATTAGGATGCGGGCAGAGGTTTGATACTGAAGGACGCGAACATGAAATCTCTAAAGCAGCACTTTTTATTCTTCTTACTGAACTGCCACCTGCGCCACTACTATTCCCAAAATTCGGGTGACAAACAGCATTCGAGGAACTACCTCCCATTGGACACTTAAACAGAGCTGTGGCGTTTGAATGACGGCGACGTTTCGAGCCGCTTCCACCGTTGCCTCTTAAGCCCCCACCACCACTAGCTGAGCGAGATTTTTCGGAATGACTTGCCGTCTGACCAGACAAATTCGTAGCCACAGGGAGTTGTAGCGCTGACATAGTACTGCTGGAGTCTTTACGAATATTTGCGCCACAATTACGCTGATGAGGTTGCAGCAAACGAAATTGTTGCTGATGTGGATGAAAGTGAGAATTTAGCGGATGTTGTTGATGCAATAAGAATGCACCACGACTTGTACCAGGTATTGTACGATCATCTAATTGCTCAATACCCAAATCGGATTTGGTATAGCTGTCGTCTTCTATAAACACATCGGATGACGATCCTAAAAGAATACTGAAATTGAGTTTCGATATGTAAATAAAAACGAGCGTTGAGTTACCTAATATCCATGACTGTAATGCCCTCATTCTACCATCTACTAAATGAGCGCCGTGAGCTACAACACTACTCGCACTGCTGCCCAGACCCAATTCCAATTCATCTACATCCAAAGCATTGCTACTAGACAAATGTTGACCACCACCACTGCCACCTCGACGGTGTGTATGGTGATGATGTCGATGATGGTGGTGAGAGCTTGATGATGAAGACGAAGTAGGCGGCAGCTGCTCATGATGTATAGGTAAATAAATACCACCGCCACCACCGCCACGTTTTAAACGCTCATCATGTGTTTCTGAGCTACGATGCCTTTGCAAACGTGAACTTTTCAAAGCAGATGTGCTAAGAGCTGTTGCGTTTGACGTAGACGTTAATCCCGAACTCGTTATATTTGAACGTTGTGCTTGCAGCTGTGGTGGTTGCGGTAAGGAAGTATTACACGAATGGGAGTTTAAAGGAGTGCTTGTTGTAAAATTGGCAGAATTGGTTTTCGAAATTTGTGCATGTAAAAAGCTGTCACATCTTTCAGCAGAATGTGTGGCTAAGTTATTTGCATTATGTGCAGATTTGTTGGTATCCGTAGAGGATTGGCGCATTAATTTGGCTACTAAGGCAGATTCGGCAGTAGCATCTAAACTGCTTTGCCGCTCTAATCGCCTTCGCAAATGACCGCGTATCACTTCCGAAGACTTACGTACTAAACGAGGTTGTCGAGCATTTATATGAGCTGTTGCAGCTGAACTGTGCTGTAGTGACTGGCTAGAGCTGATAACAGTTGAACTGACGGCAGCAGCTTTTGGACTTTGTTCTTTTGGATACACGGTTATGTATTTTGTAATCAAGTTGGGATCGTTATTAGAGGTGTTCGAATTATTAATCGTATGAGAGGAACGTATTGATTTCGAGTTACTGGCAGTACCAGCCAGAGATTGTTGATCCTGCTGACTATTGGCCGATATCATGCTGGGAGCATAGAACATTAACTCTATAGATTCGGAACTATTCTTACGATGTACGTCTACTTTCAAATCTAAAAACCATAAGATTTATGTAAAAACATTAAAAAGGAGTGAAAAATTGAAAGCTTACCTATAATGCTATTAACATTCTCTATGGATACCATACTATTCTCACCACTAATCTCATTAATGGCATGATCCACGGAGTTGCGTAAATCATCCCCACGCATTACTTTCATTTCTATGCCTGTTTCATGACCACGGCCCCTAAATATAGATGCAATAATAAATACATTTTATCCCTCTCTTTCTTGCTATTTCTTTCTCTTCTATGTAGGAAATACTTACCCGCCCTCAGTTTCTTTGGTAACCTTGAAAAAATGTTGCTTTATATTAGCCTCAGACATCGTCTGGGCGCGATCATATAAACGATGCAAAGCCATATTAGCTAATTTTAAAGCTAATATGGTTAAACTGATCACCATACAGTATGTACACCAAGTAATCCATGTGCCCGGAAAATACAAATAAGCCACAAACGGCGAGCATAATAAAAACAACCATAAATATAAGTGAACGACATTACAAAAAACACTTTGGTGAGGATCATAAAACCAACCACCAGTCAGCGAGGCCCAAACGCCTTGACGCAGTATTTCCAAGGTCTGTGAACCCATGGCCTACGTCCAGGCATTGCCAAATCACCCAATAAATCTTTGCCACCAAACCGAAAATTTCACTTTATCTCAGCAAGACAAAATATATTTACGCAGAAGTTTAGTTAGACATAAACACACGCACACTGCAGCCAATTAACCTACTAAATGCCCGCAAGTGACACCTCAGCTTAAATGCAAAGGGAAGTCAACTTTTGTTTGCACAACTCGTTCATTCGCTTATTGACAACGCTTTCATTGTCTCGCTTGTACGTAAAATTCGATTCTTTTCTTTATTTTGTATTTTGTATTTCGTTTTATTTTTTTTTTTTTTTTGTTAATGCATAGATTTTCTGATAATAATTTTCTTTTGCCCGATTTTCTACACAATTGCTTTTTTGGTCGCTCTATCAAATTTCACTTTTTCTCCTCCTCCTCACGCATTCATTAACCATCCAGATTCGCTTGTCTTCCGCTCCTTACACTTCTTTAGTGTATTCCCGTTATCTTTGACTAATATTTCTACTTAATTAAAGCAACATTTTGTAATTGTTTGTTAATTTACTTCTATTAATTTAAAACAATTATTTAATATACCTACGAACTCTTTTTTCATAATTTTTCAACATGAACAATTTTTTTTCTGATTAAGGTCGTTCTCTTAAGCAGCAGAGTTACCGTTATTCCTAGTTCTTGACTGCAAAGGGCGATTTTTATAATCATCATCGACATTTATTATTATTATTGTCTTTATTTATTAATTTTTTGATTTTAGTTTTCTCTTCTTTATCGCTGCACAAAGTCTTAGTAATGGCAAAGATAACAATCGATGGACAGATGAAGTCTTTATATATATATATATATATATATACATATATATATATATATATATATATATATATATATATATATATTATCTGTCCATATATATATATATATATATATATATATACATGTATATGTATATATATATATATGTATACTTTGGATTGTTGAGAATAGCTGGACTAAGCCAATAAGGATGGCTTATATGCCAAAAAAATTCTGCAAAATTGTTGAAAGAAGAAAAATGTTCGCCTTTTGCAATTTAAAAAAGGTGAACCGTCATCCATGGTGACAACTTTGACGCGTTGAAGTGTTTAAATATATATACATTTATATATATATATATATATATATATGTATCTGAGTTCTGTCCTCCGGAATCTCCAATATATCTTTCGGCACGATGCAAAAAAGTATAGAACGTAAAGAAAAATAACAATAATAAATTTAATTTGTTGTACACGGTTTTGCTTCAATCCTTGGAACTTTAACAAACTACGCACAGAAGGACTAATTGATCTAATTTGACACAGGTTATAGAATTCTGACTTCGTATATTACCCATCAAAATGTGTACTCATAAAATGAGCATTTAAACTTTCGGTTCCTTCAAAGATGTAAGTTTAAAAAATATTAAATGTGCATGCTGTTTAGATTATCCCTTGCGGGTATTTCACCAACAAAAAATCGGACTTAATTTTATATCACGAAATAATGAAAACCAGTGACCCGGTTGCCCTGAAATGAATGCTGAGCTAATTTTTTATTAATTTTTCTTCTCATTAATTGTTTTTTTTTTTCACTCATAAGTAGTGAATATCTTTCTGCTATATTCTGCTTTTTGACACTCATTGGTTTGTGGCTGGAAGAACGCAATAGATTGAATTATTTTAAGCACAATCTACAAAGAGACATTTTTATGCTATTTTGTTGGACTTACACAACCCTCACACATTTGCTTTCTTTTCGCGCAATTTCGTAAACAAATCCCAAATTTTATATTCACTTTAAAATAGGAGTCATATAACATGTCTGACTGTCATGAATTTTTTTTAAGCATGCTTTTATTACTCAAAGAAAAAGCCGTTAGAATTAAATTTTATTAAATTCTTACTACCGAGTAAACTGTTGGTTGACATATGGTTTAAAAATTTATTCAATAAATTTCTTAAAATTAAAAAATGCAAAAGAAGTATAATTAAGCTTTATGCACATAAACTGTTTGAAATTTTACATGAAGCGCTTCTTTTATATAAAGTCAAAAAGAAAGCACATTAGTAATAAGGTAAATTGTAATCCGGTGATGACGGAGACTGATAGGAGGCTGAATTGAAACCTTCAAAAAAAGGATTACTGTAAACATTGTTACTAGATGGTGCTGACCCATAACTATATTGGTATTGGAAATTGGTTGGAAACCGTGCTTCGTAAGACGAAGGCTGTGTTAGAGCAGCGCCATTGGGTGGAAATTGTGTGTCAAAATTCGGAGCTGAGTCGGTTGACTGAAGTGGGCCGTTGGCAAAGTCCACTGTACGCGAAGGCTGCAGGAATTGGCGGCCATCATTGTTAGCATTGTTTGAGTTATCATCAATGTAGTCTTCTGAAGTATTTTCAGGAGAAAAGACATCTCTAGAGTCTGCAAAGTCGCTTGTATCATCAATGGCATCGGGAGCGGCACGACTGTTCCCATTTGGATCGTCGGGCGTTGGTTGTGGTTGTTCTGCTGGAGGTTCGGCATCATTGGTAGAGGTATCTGCAAAGTGATTTAGAAAATCCAGCGTTTCGGCATATATTAACTAGATGTAGTATTTTACCATCAGGTGCAGCAAATCGATACAACAACTGATTACGCAATGGTTGCGGTGGCCGTCCTCTCGGCTTTGGTGGTGGAGGTGTTTGAAGGAGCGGAGGTAGCGGTTGCGATTCTTCTGGTACTGGTGATGGCGGTTCTTCCGACGCTGGTGGCTCCTCTGTTGCAGGTGGTGGCGGTTGTGTTGGTCTTAATCTAGGATTTTTTTCAAGTCCGGGAGACGGTCTCGGCTGAGCGGTTGGTGCTGATGGTGGTGTCATAAGTGGTGCAGGTGGCTGTGACGGTGAAAGTGGTGGGTCTGCAGTGGGATTGGGATCTCCGGAATCGTAATCATCGTAGTTGTAATCATACGGAAAAAAATTTGGCTTTCCAAACCGCTCATTTGGTCGGTAAACTGTAGGTCGTCTAGATGGAGGAGGAGGAGGTGGCGGCGGTGCTTCTGGCGCCGGAGATGGTGCTTCTTCCGACGCTGGTGGTTCGTTTGTTGCAGGGGGCGGCAGTTGTGTTGGTCTTAATCTAAAATATTTTCCAGGCCTGGGACGTGGTCTCGGCTGAGACGCTGGCGTTGGAGGTGGTGTCATAGGGGGTGCAGGTGGCGGTGATGGTGAAGGTTGTTGGTCTGTGGCGAGATTGGGATCTTCGTAATCATAGTTATCGTAATTATAATCATACGAAAAAGAACGTGGGTCTCCAAACCGCTGTTTTGGTCGGTAAACTACGGGTCGTCTAAACGGAGGTGACGGAGGTGCTGGTAATGGATTCTGGGTTGTGGTAGTCGTAGTTGTAGTAGTAGTGGTTGTAGTAGTTGTTGCGGTAGGCTGTGGTTTACGTGGTCGTTGAACTGTTTGATCACCATAGTCGCTGTAATCGAAGTTCGGGAATTTATTAAGTCCGTATGGTCCATAACCAAAATTAAAAGGAAATCCAAAGCCTGATTTCTGGAAAAAAACGGGATTATATCGAAATTGTGGTGGTGGTGGTGGTGCCCGTGGCGACGGTGGCCGCAACGTTGTAGCGGGGCGTTTTCTAGGTCCCGGAGTAGCCTTTATGTTGGTCTTTAAGTCGCTTGCTGCAGCACTTTTCAGTAGCAAATTACGCACGAATGTACTCAGGTCAATGGCTCTTGGGCTGCGACTTGCTTCAGCCACTTGAGCTTGCGACGTTGCAATCGCTTTTAAGCCGAGCAACAATATTGCCACAAAAGCAAGAGATTGTAACCACATATTTTATACGTGCTCGTTTGGTTCCTTTAAATAAGCAACCGTTTTGTTTGCACTGCAACTGAGAACTGTTAAAAATCACAAGCATTATGATTTTCATATTAACTGCTAAATTTTTGGTGCTGTGGCGACTAATCGGAAAAAACGTTAGGCAACAAGTTTAGCTAGTTCTGGTTAAAATGTATATGAACCAATTATACATATGCTGGCCAGCATAGTGAACACTGATGCTAACACAATGATAAGCTTTCGTTTTCTACTTACTCCATATACATATAAATATAAGTAAGACTGCTAAGGCTCCTATTATTAGTATTTTCTCAAGATAACGACATGTAACAAAAACAACAACAATTAAATCTACCTTCCATTCATAACACATTTACACATATAAATCGATGAATTCGTTTTTTATATCTGGTTATTACACTTTTATGTTACAAGCCAATGGATCACCAGAGTTCAAACTAAGGAATGATTATTTTATAAAAACAATGCTTCCTAACAAATATTTACTTTATATAACCAACAGGCATTTTACTATGTAGACGTTCGACTAGTCAAGTATTTTGGAAAAAATATATCTACGTATATATATATATATATATATTGCTAATGGCATTGCTATGCGGTAAAAAAGATGGAAATTTTCATAAATTCAAGTTTAAAAGAACACATGGCTTTCCTTACACGAATGTCCGCGTAAGCCTCTGAGTTTATCTGACGGCATTACTCGTCAAGATTAAGCAGAAGATTAACGCATTGATTAAATTGAGACATTAAGTGAACATTCATTGTGGTGACCCAAAACGCCAACCAAGTAATTGTGCGTCGGTAAAATTACATTCACTTGGCTTTATTAAAGCTTGTTTACTGGACGTCCTGAAAAATTCATGTTTTGATCTAAGTAACAACGATATTTTTTACTTACTCAGCTGGGCCTGAAACTCTCTCGACTGCAATAAAATGGTTTTGTCTGATTGAAGTTAATAACAATGCGCACTTGAAGGAAGTGCTTTACGGTTTCCAAAAATGTCCTTCTGGGTTTATCAGTCGCGTTTTTACATATTTGATGTCTTTCGCCACCTCTTTGGCAAATTTCCTTTTGTTATAAATTAAAATGTGATTCTGGAATTCAACTATACAGATTTCGTGTTAATTTTTCTTCCTTCACGATAAAAATCTGACGTCCATTTTTGTGTCTTTGACCTTTGACATTTACACTTTTTAGTGAAACTTGCGATGGCTAATGTCCCTCCGATATATGAATAGTTATGTCGCGTGAAAAAATTCCAATCAGCCAACGCGCTCAATTGTGTTCACAGCACTAACAGAACACGGTTTTATTAAGAGCGAAGAGGACATTATTGCTTGCGATATTGTTAATGATAACTCAAATTTGTCGATCGACCGGACTTCTTAAGATGCGAATATCTCTGCGGCGTGTTTTAAGCAAAGATACCTTTATGCCTTTATGCACACTAACTAACCAAATTCATTAAGTTTTCCATGAAGTTCAATCGCATATAAAGAACTTCGACTGTTCGGTGCACAGGTTATCCAGAGGCCTAATCAAGATATATTTTTAGCTTTTTTGAACGAATAAGATTGCACCATAACTGTCAACGTTTACTGCGACCACATACAAGTTAGAACACTTCGATGTCCTTAATGCAGGTTTTCAAGAAGAAACGGTACTATGTTGTACTGCTGGGAAAAACATTGACAAATGAATTTTGATAATCAACGCTTCTAAGACCGTATGCAGTACACCTTAGATTTACTTTTTAATTTTTGCAATTCAACAGCAGGTAATTGATTACAGGTGCGCACAAATTTTTAAATAATATAAGCAAAATCTGCGAATTGCAAAATTGATGCATTCCTAATCTCCACTGGTGGGTATGAAATTAATTTTACAAAATTAATAACAGTTGCCAAACTGAACAGCAACAACTTTTGTTTCATGCAGATATGAAGTTAATCGTAATATATATATATAATCCACGTACTAGTACATATAGTTAAAACCTTGGGCATTATACTTAAAGAATATGTATGTTTACAACATTTCACAGAAAATTCAGCTGAAAATAACTGGAACACAAAACCAACATAAGAGTAAACAAGCAAGTAATAAAAAAAATAAACTCTATAATTGACGCTGCATGCGAGCAAAATGAGCCGTAAATCAGTTATTTGTGGACTACAATCATCAGATTTGTCTTTCCATTATAAATATTGTAAAAAAATTTGTATTTATTTTCATATATAATAATTACAGTCGAAAATTTTTTGTATATAAAGAATATAAAATGGCTTTTATTAGGTAAAGACGTATAATCACTTGGTTCCTCTCCCTTTTTTCTTGTATTAAGTAATCATTATTATAAACATTTCTTTTTCATCAAATCCAACACGTATTCATAAACCAATAGCAGTATGGCACCGCCAGGGCCTAAACGCATAATTTTAGGAACTAAACCTTTATATAAAGCGCGAAAACCTTCTTCTTGGTAAACCAATAATATACTGCCAAGTGCCGATTTGTATTTAACAACGCCTGGCTGGGGCTGAGGACCTTGTATACGAGATTTGGCGACATCAAATGGTATGTTAACGAAACATGCTAAAGTACCCGAAGTGAAACCGATAGCAAATTTTCGAAAGAATTCTTTGAAGTGATCATCAGATGAAGACGTCAATTTCATGACACTGTGATAGAAACCGAAATAGACCATATTAAAAAGACCATTACGGCCCATTGTGGCAGTAACGCCCTTGTTAAGACCCCGCAAACCAAAGCCATCTTTTTGTACGATTTGTCGCGTTACCGTCCAAGTGCTTTGTGCTTCTTTCATTTTAGTTTTATCAGCTTGTTGTGTCACTTTAACTACTTCAAAGGGATTCACTGCAATAGATTCAATCAAACCAGCTGTTAGACCGGCTAAAGAAAATGTCTAATAAAATTATACAAAAGGAATTTAATTTTAATATTTATATGTAATTTTATATATATATTTTCAATATTGCGAAACGTACCAGTGGTGTTGGAGCTGTAGCTCCAAACATAAACAATGGCTTAGTTTGTTCAAAGCATACAAATTTTATAGCTCTTTTCGGTGTTTCGGCTATAATAGGAGGCAATATACCCTTCCAAAATGCAAAAAAACCTTCTTGTCGAGACATTTTCGCAAAACAGTCAAACACCCCTTTATAATTATGCTAATATTATATATATAATGAGAGAAAAATATAAATTTTTAGTTTAGGTTTTATGTAATAAATAAAAACGAATGGTGTGTAAATATACACCAAAGGATGTAAAATAAGGCGTGATTAGTTCTATATTGTATTTAATAAGAATGCGGCTTATTCATGTGAAGTTGCTGTCTTGAAATTTTACGCCATATCGCAAACAACATAATTTTTTTGAGCTTCGAATAGGTAGAGTGGACTATTAGAAAAAAAAACAGAATTTACTTCACTGCTTAATCGTGACAGGTGATGAACAATGAGCGCTATATAATACACAAGGTATAAAGGAGCAGAATGGAGGACAAACGAATCCTTAACGCCGACCGTGAAAGCATGTACACATACTATTCCATTTGGACGATGTTAGCTGAATATAGTTTATTATATGAGCTGTTTCGCAATTGAGCATTATTAAAGAAAATTATTAAAGAAAAACGGCAGTAATGTGTGAAAAGGCGTTACAAGCTGGTTTGCCAGCTCTATTCGATTCCCTTGCACAAAGTTTGTCTACAAAATATTAACAAAACTCTTTCTTTTAAGCAGAAGTGAATGCTTTTATTTTATTAACTCCGGAGAAATAAAATCGTTTTTATTTGTCTTGCTTAATTGACGGAAAATATATGTCACATCAAGAAGCTTTGTTTGCTTGATTTTATTATATCGATGTGTATAGGATATAATGCTTTGTTAGCTTTTTTTATGAGAAAAGCCCTTGTTTTAAGAAGAGAAACCCTTCAAAATTCCAAAAAGAAAAACGAACTTTTTAGGCTGTTTACGATAAAATCCCTTTATTTGCATCTTGTCATAATAATCGGAAATTCGCTCTGGCAGATAATAGGACATACATTGAAATCAGTGTTAATCAAAAGGAGTAGTGTTTAATAAATACGGCGAATCTGGTATTACAATTCGTTTCACTACTGCTAAAGTTTTCAAAACAAAGTTTGTCCTACCAGGCCGAGCACGTAATCGTGATATCATACGGCGCTTGGCATGATGCGCTAATTGCTTGCTTCATTGTATTAGTTTTTGTTGATAGCGTTCACCAGTGACAGTCCTGTTTGCTTGGGACAACCCTTTATACGCTATACCCAGATAAAGATAAAAGGAAATATATTAGATGCACGAGCATAACCGTTGTTGAGTCAGTCGTTTTTTCCCCAGATTTCTTTATTTTAAAGAAACATTGACACCGATCTATTACAATAATCTCACAATCAATAACAGATTAATACATTTTTTTTCAATTATATGCAGTGCTGTTAGCGGATACATTTAGGTCAAAAAGTGACTATTTTATATAAAGTTCAATGTTTTTGGACGAGCTGTAACATAAGATAACCTACAATCCTACACACGCAATTGTAATAAAACACCTGCCTGTAGGCTTTCTATAATGGAAACGAGACATAGTTCCAAAGTAATAACACCTGTTGGTAAGAGATGAAAGATGTAGTTTTCGCTACTAATTGAAAAGTAGTTGAATTAGAGAAATGTTTAAATGCACGGGAAAATCGATTTTACGTAGGTAGTCATATAGTTGTGTTGCAGATGCTTCAAACTTCAAACGCGTTTTTCTTCCTTCCATGTTTTTCAAGCCTGCTTTGAAATTTCGATTTCAGTTTCAGAATAAGGCCTTCTAGTGAATATCGAACGATTTTTTCAATAAATTAAAATTTTTTGAGTTTACAGCCGACTTTGAAATAATTAAAAAAATAAATAAATAAACGGTGCATTTTTTCATACCCTACACCACTTGTCGGTCAAGGGTATATTTAAGCAGAAGAAGTTGACGTAGACTCACCTTTTATTATGCCGATCAATTTAGAAAGCGATTTTCGGTTTGCCGCCGTCCGTCTGTCCGTTTTGTTTTCTTGTGTTCATAGGTTGAACACCTGTACGGCCTGTAGGTCGCCATATTTGAGATATTTTGATCAAATTTGGTGCACTAACGTGTTTCAATCAAAGGACGAGCGCCATAGAAAATGATTCGAGCCGGACTACCTTCTCGACCACTTCCCATATAAAGCTTTATTTTTAATTTTGTTATATGAATAACTTTAGGACGATGTAGGGCACTTAATTGTGGATCGCGGCCTACTGTAGTGGTTTTATTTGTTTTTAAATAAATTTGTCTATTATTACGATTTAGACCAAAGAAATAAACTACGAGATTAGAAGTAGAGTGGACATTAGCAACAAAGACTCTCGACGTATTTATGGAATAGAGCAGATGATTAGCCCAGTCGCTTTAATTTTATTGGTATTAAGCTCTCCAGGCAATTTCAGGGTATCTATGCAATTAGATACCCAATACTCCGAATATGAATTTTTAATTTGTCTAAACAATACCGCTCATTAGGAATTGGAGTCAAATTTCAGAAGTTGCGATTCCTAGCGGCACGACTAAGGAGATGAAAAGGGGGTTTTAATGAATGCCTGCACGCTTGCATCAAAAAAGAAAGTCTTTATGGGATTCCAACATTTACATCCTCATACATAAAAACATGAATATAAATATATCTTCTCATTTTTTTAAATAAATTTGGAAACAGTACGAAAATTATATTCGACTAATGTCGAATATCCACGAATATCATTATCGTATTGAATTCGATATAATATATGTAACATATGTACATATTCATATTACATTATATACATATACATATATATATATATATATATATATATATATGTTTTGATTACATATTTAATCTATAATCTAAGGCGAGAAAAATAACACAGGTTATTGTCCCGCAATGCGAGCGATACACCGATATGTTTAAACAACTAAAAAGAAAGTATAAACTTAGAAGATTCATTAAAATATTTGACGGAACAAAAAGAAATTAGTTGTGATAGAATGTGATATAATTTAAAATCTTAATTCATTGTGATATAATTTAAAAATAATGATTAAAAGATGGGAAAAAAGCATTGGAAAAAATGAAAGTTGGATACTGTATAATGTCTGGTGGACGTGGACGATTTTTCCTTTTTGCATATGTACAGTTATAGAATATACGTAAAATTTTTTAATGTTGCATTTTTTCTTGTTTATGCGTAGTGAGCAAGAACCAAATTTCTTTGCTTTTAAAAAAGCAAGTGTTCTCAGTTTATATGGCACTGCAGGCGTGCCTTCGAACCGATGTGATCCATTTTTACAGAAGTGCCAATATGTCAATTTTTACCTCCGGAAGAATGTCTTTATATAGACGGACAGACGGACGTGCCTAGACCCCATTTTCCTCAGCGAGATGTTCGTCGACAAATGCATGTAGAATGACCACCGATTCAGTGAAGAAAAACTAAAATTTCAATTGCTTTTATGTGAGCCGGCTGGTAAAGTTCTCTTCTCCAAAACGAAAAAAAATTTTTTTCTCTGTCATTGCGAAGACAAACTTCCCTGTAAAGGTCAGTCTTTTTTAAGTGGCTGAAAAAGTTATAACAATCTAAAACACGTAACGATAATAATGGAGAAATCAATTTTTGCTTCGATCCAGAAAACGCTCAACGATGTCGAAGTAATAAAAGTTATGTTGATTGTTCTTTCGACTATCATGATGCTGTTCACAAGAGGCTCCTTCTATACGATTAAGCGGTCAATAGGGAGTGTTAGTAATGCCTTCAGCGTTCT
Source organism: Glossina austeni (assembly GCA_000688735.1). Classification (NCBI taxonomy): domain Eukaryota; kingdom Metazoa; phylum Arthropoda; class Insecta; order Diptera; family Glossinidae; genus Glossina; species Glossina austeni. The sequence continues at coordinate 674,143 of KK502507.1, forward strand.
TATGCCAATCACGATAGTAAACCTTCACATGCATAAAGATACAATGAAAGGAACCGCTTCGTGGTTGTTATTTAGGGTCAAAAGTTACCATTCCTTAAAGTGCTTATCGGCTACGTCGCAGGCTAGAATTTTTAAACAAAGGAACCGATTGACATGAAATTTTTATCAGATTTTATTAGGTGTTGTACTAAGCAAACAAAATATTTATGCCAATATTCAAAGCGTGAGAATTTAAAATAAAAAAGAACTCCTACCTCTTATTTTTTAAGCGTAGTGTTACAATATGCTTATCTGCAATGTATCTCTCTTCCAACAACCAGGCTGACAAATGTATATCAAACGGTTTTCGCAATTTTTTCTGTTCGCCTTATAAAATGCTTGTATATTTTGCAAAAAGTATACTATATATATCCATATACATACATACGTATGTGTAAAGTACCGAATAACTCCAGTTATTGATATATACCCACACATACATATATATGCATATTTAATAGATTATATATAAAGGAAAAAGAAAATGTGAAGCGTAAACACTTGATAACATTGATTGTGTACTTAAACGTGATACAAAGGCGACAACATCCGTTAACCGGTGTATACGAATAAATTAACCAAAAATATTTAGGACGAATACGAGTTTAGTAAATGACAAGAGCGGCACTTCGATATCATACAAGAGAGCGTTAAAACACCCACATATTACAGTCACTGGAAATATCTGTGCTTCATCTACAGAGAATCGCTCTGATTTGGCGCTTTCAAATAACGCACGAGTGTTCTTTAAATAAAAAAGAAACTTAAGAAATAAACGCGATTGACTTATCGTAAAGAAAAAGGAAAAACAAGAGAGAAATCATACTTACGGTTAAGAACGAATTTATTACACCCATCCCTATCCTGCACCGAACAAGAAATTTTCAATAAATTACGATATTCATATTATACCGTAAATTTTTAATCGTATGAGAAAAATTAACAACACATACATAAGCATGGGCAAGGCAAAGTAAAGATCGAATTTTACTAAAGAGAGAGAGAAAGTGTTATCAATCTACGATCTTTGAAGTGATTTACTCTATTTGAATATAGAGAAAAAAGGAGCCTATCATAGAGATTGGAAATCGTATAAAAAAGGCTGACTTAGACCGACCTAATGATTGTACTAACGACACATTTAATATCAAAATTTTCCATTGTAAAATAAAGAAAGCAAAAATTGTTTCTTTTGAAACTGGACTTGGCAAAAATGACAAATTTTAAAGTCATATCTGTTCCCTTTAAACAACGTTTAATAAATTTAATACACCATCGCCTTGAGATGGGTAATAAAAAAAAGAAACCAAACAAACAAACAAAAAAGTCGAATTTCGTGATATATGTATGAGTATAAACATTTCGACCTTGAGGTAGAGTGTACGAAAACATATGCGAAAAGTATACATTTATACGTAATACTGATGCGATCATTAAGCGTAGAACATGAAAAAAAGAATTTCAACATACTTTTTGAATTCCACTTCATTTCCTTTAAAATGCTTACCCCTCCTCCACCCAATTGCATGCGTGTTTTAACCACGTCTAATGGCTGCATAATACAAACTTCCACAAAACCAGCTGAACCACCGGCCACCACTTGCAAAGCGGCTCTTTTTAACATCGGTAATTCTTTCTGTTGTGCAGACTGTATAGACATCTTGTTTTTGTTTTATAATTATTTTTTATTATAAGAAAATTATTTTAATTTTGGGTATTTTTTATAAATTTTTCTTTTTAGCTTAAGGTGATTTTAAGTATTTCTTTTTCTAATTTATTTATTTGTTGGATCGTTAAAAATAACGTCGTGCGCTTCGTATGCTTGGAGCTCAACTGTGACACTGAGTATCAAAAATGTTTTCTCCACTTAGAAAAATGTAATTCTTATTAGGCATCGACATTATTTTTACCCATACATTCACCTCATTTTGAGAAATTAAAAACTAATACTCTTTTTCATAGCAAACTCATGTAGATACGTATATAGTTATATTTACATATATATGTACGTATTACTTACTATACATGTGGATACTATTTACTTTCTCAGAAATAATACAGCACAAATTTTCTTTTCCAATTCTATTGTAAAGAGAATGTTGTATTTACCGCTCAACATTTTATTGGTTTGTTAAGTGCGTATTTTTGGAGAATTTCAATGTTTTCGTCCTATTCTTTCGAGAAAACCAACTGTTGTTTTTACATGTAACAAAGAGAACTTGTGAAAAAGAAAGGGTGAGAGAGAGATTGTGAACACCAATTAAGATTATATTGAATTCACAGTCAAAGCTTCATTACACATATGATCGCAAATTGCGTTGCTTCAGTTTGCGAGCAACGCAATCACGTTACATCTGCCACGAAATTAATTCGTACCTCTGGAATATCTGCTAGTTGCCGACGAGCCTGCCGCTATTGCTATAAGCACAAACGAAGACTATACCGTCATATATAAATCTCATCATTGTAAATAGCTTATGAACTGAAAACAAATCTAGAATTATATAAGAGATTACATTCAAAGACTATTTTTTTGAGGCGGGATGGATTTTTCAAACCATCACTTCGATATCTTATATCCAAAAAAATTCGTTCAAGCAGGTTTGGAAGAACCTTTTTAACGTGGAAACGATTTCAGTCACATCATGCGCTTAACAGAGAGTGCGGGTGGATAAAGATTGGGCGGGCATCCCGCATATTATTTATTGTCCTCCCTGCGCTGGACCATTGGTGAACTGATGGTCGGTCTTGCACGACTACAATGTTTTAACTTGAATTAAAACATTTAGAAAGTTAAAAACAGTTACAAAGTTCATTCTCGTAGATACACCGTTAAACTTTACATTTTCCTTAGGTAATTTCATTGGCGATACTTATGGTGATCACATCATATCATTTTGCTGAATATCACCACATCTCGTCAATTTGATCACTTAACATAATTTTAAATGCGTTAACAATTGCATGATTAATTTGCTAAAAAAAAAAAAATCATTTCTAAATCACTATTGTTTTTTATTTTGCTTTGCCTTCATCTCTACATAATTTAATTAATTATATAAAAGCCATTCTTAGTATGGTATAAAAACACGCTTCTGTAACACCAAAATTTTTACAATCTACGTTCCTTATGTTTAAATTGTCATTTAAGCTCTGAATGATAATTTTTTCTAACTGAACTTTTTCAGCAAATAGTAAACAATTGAAGGACCTAATGTGTATTTCATGTCCCATCTTACAGTGTTGCCCTTGAAATTTCAAAGAGAAATGAAGAGAATTGTAAGACTATCTGTAAAATAAAAGAGATTTTGTACATTGGAGGGCCGTTCGATGTTCTTGTTTAAGCAAGTCCAACTCCGCTATTACATTAGCAATCGTTTCTGTGTTGCTTGCCTCTTTCATTATTATTACTTGTGTAGACAGGAACGTTACGTTTTTCTTGATGTCACGTCATAATGTATGGAATGTTTACAATGCTTACAAGTGCGAGGATATACATTCAGCTTTTATCCACATACACGGTATGGTAGACCCAAAGACGGCGTAGAAAATGTAATTTATTTTCGATTTATATCGTCCTATATCGTCCTATATCAACATTGATAGTTTCAAAATTTTCGGCTCATTATAGGTTCCAATAAATTCCAGCGAAAATTTTCTTTAGGCTCGTAAAGACATATTTGTTCTATAGCGAAAAAAAGGTTATGTTGAACTACTAATTTATTATACCTTACGGCTTGCGGCATAGGGTGTACGAAGTTTATATAGACGTATTGTAACTACGGGAAGAACTTGCGACAGACCCACATCTTATTATACTATTCGATTCATAGTCACTTTCTGGGTTGATCTCAGCTTGTCTGTCCCCCCGCTTATCTTGTTTTTTTGTGCTCAAACTACAGGCCACAATTTTGGCGATATTTTGGTGAAATTTGACGCACTGATATGCTTTTACCCGAGAATAAACATTATTGTAAATGTTTCGTATCGGACCACATTTTCGACTCCCCTATACACCTTATTGTGATAAGTCGTTATACGTATATATATATAAAATTTGTACTTTTTAGAATTTCGTGAGAAAAATCGCTTAGTAATAGTGTTTCGGCATTCTAAATTGGTGTGAAAAGTATGGATCTTGAACTCCAATACGTGTTGCCATGAAAAAAACATTTAATTTTCCATATTTCGCGGTGAAAATTAATTCACAATAGTAAATTGACATAGAAATCAATCTCAACGAATTTGTATCACGTAGGCCTACTTATTATGCACCAACCCGTAAAAGAATTCTCCTGAAGTATAAACATTTTTATGCTAAAATGGCCTAATTATTAATGTTTTATGATGAAAATTTGTTCATGATAGTAATTTGACACAAAAATGAAGTGGAGCAAATTTGAACGACATGGATCCATTTCTTGGATACCACCTCATATAAGATTTCTCATTAATAGTAATCATTACAGGAAAATGCTTAATTTTTAATGCTTTATGATGAAAATTGGTCCATAGCACCAATTTAGCACAAAAAAAATAACGATAGGGAATTGAAATCAAACAGGTCCCGTTTTTAGACCCTAACATATATGCGGGCCCTTATATGTTCTTGTTTTTTATACGTGACACTGAAGAATAATAAAATTTTTGGAAATCAAGTTAAGTTTGCTAAATTTGGATCACATTATTTGATGTGTTGGCCATTCGCCAAAATTCGTGTTTCATGAAAACTATGCTTTTGCATTAAAATAATGTGTATTGTTACCAAAACGGGTATATAACTGTACTTGGCGAAATGGTGTAGGACATCTAATGATCGGTCCAACTCGACTATAATGTTCTTACTTGTTTCCAATACTTCTTGATGAAAATTCGTTCATGATGGCAATTGGATATAAAAATTAAAATTTTACCGAATTTAAAGCACGGAAGTTGATTTTTTGGATCCCATAATGAAAAATAAGACTTTATATGCTAAAGAAGTCTGATTTTTAATATTTTATGATGAAAATTTGTCCGAAGTAAATCAACCATAGCGAATTTCGATCACATAGATCTATTTCTTAGACCGCAGCATATATAAGAACTCTCCTGAAAGCAAAGCCTTCTATGGCGATAAAGCCTAACTTATGGTTTGTTATAGCGGAAGCAATACGAAAATATAAGAATAAAATCTTTGACAAATAAATTAAGCTTGCCCACTTTAGACCACTTTGATGTTTGAGTATCTTCCAATATGAAGACTTTAATGCATTTACATAAAAACAGTGCATAATTTTTGGTGTGTTATTAAGAAAATTAGTGAGCAAATATCTTAGGCGAAATGGTGTAAATTATCCATAACATTCTTACTTATTTTTATTTAATAATGTGCGTTTACACATATGTAACAGGTTTTATTGCAATTTTCCGTGGCGCCTTTAAGAAATTGGACAAGGTTACGTTACCTAATTATTTTATTTATTTATTCTCTATATATTTTGTAAAGAGGCTTTAAAAAGTATGGATTTAAAGGCTGTCAGATAATTTAGATCATATGCTCGCCTTTATTCAAAACTCTATCGCACTTGATACCTATTCATTTTCTATGCCTGTTTTGCTAAAATATTATATATTCTAGAATATGTATATGTATATGTTGACAGTACAATCTGCTGGCAAAATATCTGAATGAGGAAAAATATTTCTTATTCTTTTAATGAGGTGACAAAAATTGCACAATTTAGCAGAACTTGCAAGGCCTCATAATTAAAGGTAAAGATGAAGTGAAAGCATTTATTCGTTTCGCAATCACGATAGTCTGTAATGAATCTTGTGTTGGGAAACTAGTTTTCGAAAAAATTATAGAAATCGCGAATGGCTGTAACGAAAACAAACGCCACTTATTTTATTTCACTTTAAAAGTTTTGCCATATAAAAATTCTGAACTCTTCGTTCTACAGCGTGTCGATTTAAAGTAGACTAATCGCACAAGAATGAAACGTTGAAATTGCTTAAGTAATATTTATACCCTACACCACTTGTGGTACAGGCTGTATTAAGTTACTGCTGATAACACGTTACTGTATGTAACACGAAGGGCTTGCGATAGACTCACTTTTTATTATACCGATCAATTCAGAATCGTAATCTTAATTGATCTAAGCCGCTCTGTTAGCCTGTCCGTCTGAGGTCTGTCCATGTAAATTTGTGTTCAAGCTACAAGTGGCAATTGTTGAGATATTTTGGTGAAATTGGGTGCACTGATGTGTTTTGACGCAAGGACGAAGGCTATTGAAAACAGTTTGAATCGGTCCACTTTGTTAACTATTCCCTATATAACGATCTATTTCGAAAAGTTGCTGTATGGAAGCAATTGCAGTTTTCAAAATTCCCCGCAAAGGTGGCTCAGTAATAGTATTTCGAGATTTTTAATTGGCATGAAAACCAGGGACCCGTCGGGGCAATTTGTCAACCCCCTCTCATATAATGAAAACTGAAGTTCATAGGACAAAAAGGTACAATTTTCAATGCTTCATGATGAAAATTATATCGTAATAGTAATTTTAGATAAAAAAATTAGCTGTACCTAATTTGAACTATCTCGGCCTATTTTTTGAATCCTACCCTATATATAGACTTTCACAAAAATTATATATAGTCTAAAACTATATATAGACTTTCAAAAAAATTGATCCTTTGTATGTTATGATAAAACTTAACCTATAATAGTAATTTAAATAAAAAAAGTCACTGTGTCAGATTTGGAGCACGCACGTTTATTTTTGTACCCTACCGTATTTTAGGATTTTTACGAAAATTCTGTTTTTGTGGCAGAAAAGTTTAAGTTTTAATTTGTTACCATGAAATTGACCCGTAATACCAATTTGATATAAAAATTAACTTTACAAAATTTTGACGGCGGACGCCTATTTTTGGGTCCGAATCTTTATAAGGATTTTGTTTTTTAGGCTAGAAAAGTTTAAGTTTTAATATTTTATGATGTAAATAGTTCCATAATAGTATTTTGATATAAAAATAAACTATGCTAGATTTTGAATACGTACCACAATTTTTGAACTTCTTGGACGCAACCATTCTTACGGAAACTAAGTATTTGCAAAGATGTCTAATTTTTCATATATAGTTCGCTAATAGTAAGTTTATATAGAAACAGTCAATGTTTTTATTTGTTTTTATCTTCTACACGAAGTTCGATAGCTATTTTGCTTCCGTATTAAAATACGACATTTTACGTTCGATGTCGAGCAAATACTCATACGCTATTGAATACCATTAACTCAATGCTCGCTAACGAATGCATCAACCCAAATAGCCAATTCGATACCGAATTTGCTCGATAATGAGAACCGTAAACCGACTCTTGATAACTTAGACCTATTACCAAAAGCATGAAAGTGCAAAATGTTTTTACCTTGTAATGAATCTCTGATACATATCACTTTCCCGACAAACAGTTGGGCTATTTATTTTACGCTCGTCTTTAGAATATACTTGTAGAAGATTTTAGATGAAAATCTTTTATACAGCAGTGAATTACTGTTTTTTTCCCGCTGTAAACGTATAGTGTATGCAAGCTGATAACGTTCGTGTTTTCAAATCTCAGCTTTCATCCTTTGCAGGGCTTCAAGAGTACTCTGATGAAATCAAGCAAATCAATCAACTCTGAATCTTATTCTGATCAAAAATATAAACATACATACTTAGTAGGTATACACATATATACAAGTATATGTATATATTCGTGCACAAAAAAGCATACAATTTAGTTAACGGTAGTTAGTTTTTGTACTTGTGTTCCTACATTTAAATAAAATGTTAAAATGAATGAATGAATGAATTTGTTTTTTTCCTTTCTTTGTAATGTCACAAAATATACAAAAACGCAAAATGTTTCAAGAGATTAGAAAATTGATTATAAAGTTAAGAAGCGAGGAAAAATCGTGCAATGAAATAGCAAAAACAATTGGAATTGGTCGTGCTACTATTCAAACTATTTTAAAAAATTACAACAACACAAAGACCGCAGAAAATAAGCACCGATCAGGGAGACCAAACAAGCTTACAGAGCGTGAAAAACGATTCAGAATTGTAACAAATGAACCGAAAACTAGTGCTATTGATATTGTAAACGACCTAGAAAGCTGTAAGTAACAAAAATATAATTTTCGTCCCGAAATCGTTCGAAATGTCTTAAAAGCCAATAGTTCTCATAGCCGCATTTCATGAGAAAAAGCATTTATAACCGAAATTAATACCTCGAGTTTGCAAAACCACACAAAAATGATACAAATTTTTCGAAATCGGATATAATGGTAAATAAAGAGTATTGAGGAAACTTAATAAAGCGATAGCAACCGTAAAACAGGGCGGAGGGTCTGTCCTGATCTGGGTACGTATGTCTGCGGCTGGAGTAGGAAAACAGGTCTTTGTTGACACTGAGACAGACGCATCGTCAGGTTTATCTCAATCTTTTGAAAGTGCATTTGAAGTCTCCCGCAATTTTGGCAAATGGACTTTCCAGCAGGATAACGATCCGTTCTGCCCAATCACCGGATTTGAATGCGATTGAAAACATATGATATGAATTGGATAGGCGGGTTCGAAAAAAAAATACTTTTAACATGGAAGACCTTAATCTTTACCTAGAGAATGGAATAAAATTCATGTATATTTAACGAAAAGATTGGTTTCGTTAATGTGAAGAAGTATGCAAGCAACGCTAGATGTTAAAGGCGCTCCAAAAAAATATTCATTTTTTTAATTTTATCCACAAATCGTATATTAATTTGTTATTTGACATAAATTTGAAGCTTATGGTGAACATACTCCATCGCAAGATATATGTCAACGATGGTTTTATCGTTTCAGAAGCGGTAATCTGAAAGTCATAGGAAACCGCCGAAAAGAGACGAAGATGCACCGTTTTTGTCCACGTCGGACAAAGCATAAAAGCATTTCACAGAACAATTCAGCATTAGTCATCAAGCTATTCCTAATCATCTACGAAATATGGGAAATGTTAAGAAAATTGTCAAACTTACAACCACATTTGAAATTTTTCCCGAGCGATATAAAATGTCGTTTTTGCATTGCATTATTACTGAGAATGAAAAGTGGATTTATTTCGAGAATTCTAAGCCCAAAATATTAAAAGGTGTCACATCGTTTTACCAGAAGGATGTTGCTTAATAGTTGATTTCAGCGGAAAAGAATGGTCTATTATGAACTCTTAAAGCTTGGTGGGACGTCTACTAATCAACGTTGATCGATCTGAGCCGTTCGCTGTTCAAAGAGCGACCAGCGTATCAAAACAGATAATACAGAGCCGCTTTTTTTCATGACATTACTTCATCATATGCGGCAAAATCAGTTCGTGACAGGGTGAAAGCCCTGAAATGATAAGTCTTAACCCATGCTACAGCCACTAGCTGCTCTAATTCTTTATTTTAATGTTAATCAGGTCAAACTTGTCTAAGTTATGAGGACACATCCAAAAAAGTCAAAACTGTCTGGGTAGTTGTGAATATCTACGTCATCATTAGATCTTACTTTTCCTCCAATGAATGGTACAAGTAACAAATAGAGAGGCAATTGGTGATCGGTACTGCTCTGTCCCTTTTGACACAAATAAGAAAAAATTCTTCTATATGGTAACCACGTATCTTTGTAATATGCCATAAAGCTGGCGAAATAGCCGATATATTGAAAGCAAAGAAAGTGCCTCTCATACAAAATTCTACATATAAGGATATTTTATATCACTAGTAAAATAGCGATGGGAAGGTCTTCGCTGTGAGATGCTTTAAATTATTTTTGATAAGAAAAAAAGGGAAATTATTATGTTTTATTTTTATTTTTTCGGTTTTCGTTTTTCTTTTTTTTTTTCTTTTTTAATGTATATAATTTTATTCTTGAGTCATTTTTTTTAGGTGTAATATTTTGTTTTCTTTCTCGCTTATATAGAGATAAAGGTATTTTATATAAGTACAAACATATATATATATGCACGTATATATATATATGCACGTACATATCGTACACGTTCATGATGTATACGTACATCATATATATATATATATATATATATATATATATATATATATATATATATATATGTATATATATATATGCACGTATATTTAAATATAA